>BMAO01015921.1:0-18891 GCA_019973975.1 Trichonephila clavata
ATAAAAAAAAGTAGTACATACTCTGTAGTGACTTCAGCAAGGAAAATAAGCATTACTGATAAATTATTTCTTTTTTAATGTTGCACTAGAAGCAACTTCAACATTTATTGTTTGTAACTACCAGTCATGATCAAGTGTAGTAAACAACTGACACCTTTCATTTCTAATTTCTGTACTATGTGAATATTTGATTCCCAACAGATTTGGTGGTAATTATCTGTGGGGGAAATAAGATTTGAATTCACTATCTTATTTTGATCAATATATTTTTGTAACATGTCTATTACTCTCCTAACCAGGACATTATGACTTTACTCTGATAAATTGAAAAATAAATGCTAGAATTCTTCTATGTATATTTGTGTCTAATTCTGTTAACCTTTTTTCTTTTGTTTATATTAATTTTTTTTTTCACTCTTGTAAGAAACGTTAGTCATTTTTTAAAAATATGTATATTAAGTTAAATTGATATTTCACATAAAAGGTAAACTTCATATATTTCTTAATTATTGTTATTACTTTTGCAGTTGCATAACTCGTTGGCTGAAAGGACAAAGTGCTCGTTGTCCTCAGTGTAATGCCCGAGCACGAAAATCTGAAATTAGGAATATCTATGCAAAGCTGTAAAAGTAAGATATTAATTTGTAAATACTTTATTTTCTTTGTGAATTGATTTGTAGTGTGTTTTTCAATTCTGATGTATTTTATTAAATGCTTCAAATCTTATCTTTTTTTGGCCTGGTATCAATCTTTTTTCAATTCTATGCCAGACTTAGGCATGATTGCCAGCAATCTATAATAGGCAGGGCAATAAATTCAGAAACACAATAAAATCTTCTATGATTTTTTTACATTAATAACTGCCTCTATGTAGCTGAGTCCATAACAGATGGTCTTCCTACATGTCTGTTGCATTGTATAAAGAGAGCTGGCTGGGGAATTTTTCAAACCAAATCTGAGCAGGTGTTTCATGAGGTAACCATGTTCACATCAAATCTTCAAATAACACAATCATGTAGAAAATCATTATGTTAAAAAGTTTATCAAATGTATAGTTAATTTTCTTGTTCACTTGAATTTATTTTCTTCAACTTTTATAATTCACTTTTTTTATTTGTGTAAAAATATCCTTGCGATTTCCCCCCTTTTAATTGCAAACATTTTATTTTGTTGATATAACATCATGAACGTTGTACAGCCACCATATGTGTGTAACATTTCATTCTTTTGAAATTATCTAAAATTATGAAAATATAATGAAATATTTTTCAATAACACATTAAATATACATAGTATATATATACTGTGATATTGATAGATTGTAATGATAAATGTTTTTTAAATCTGAAATCAAATTTTGTAATTGTTGTACCAAAAGTGATAAAAATGTAATTATTACAAAAGTGACTGTAAAAGTTTCCTTGTGTAGAGATTAAGTTATTGAGTATATCACAGATATATTAAACATATTGATTAATTGTTTGACGGGTTATTGAGCTGCAAAGCTATTTTCTCCCTTAAATGTACTCTTTCATCACCATCATATCTGGCAAGACAGCCCCTCCTTGGCCAGTGCCTGCCTTTGAAGATTCCTCCGTAATGACCTCTTGTTTACTTTTTGTTCTCCAAGTTTTCGCGTTTATAATTCCATAGTCTGATTCCACTGAGTGTGCCCATCTCAGCCTTGGTCTTCCACACTTCTGAATCCCAGTGACTTTGAACTGCAGTACCTTTTTGACAACATTATCATCTGGCATTCAAATTATATGGGCATAAATTATCTAATTCATTCTATTTGTTTTTATGTATTTATTGATGTCAGGTTGCTTATAAATTCTATAAAATCAAAATTATAGCTTTTTCTTCAGCTATTGTTTTTGTTTACACCTCCAAGTATGCTTCAATTTTTTTCTCAAAACATGCCATTTGATTTTCCCCCAGTTTTGTTATTGTCCAGTCTTGATGCATATGTCTGAACTGGTCTAATAAGAGTTTTGTAAATAAAAAAATTCTGTTTGTTGAAAGAAATTTAAATTTTAAAAAACTCACCAGTCCATAAAAAGCCTTTTTGCCAGGTATAATTAATTCTGGATTTCATGAGATATTGAAATGTATTCTTCAGTTTCAATAAATGATTACTGGTACTATTCTGATGAGGTGTGTAGTTCTCGTAAAGCAACAAATATATTTTTAGGTATGACCTCTTGCATTATCCTATTTGGTTTTATTCTAGATTTTTCTCTGGGAGTGAGGATCATTTTGCTGAAGATAATGGAGTTCAAATTTCCTTTCTTATGTTTTTGATCCTATTAGATGTAATACTAATGTTCAGGTTGATTTCTGATAATTTCCAAAGTATTTTTGGAATAAAAATTTTTGTTGATTTTTGTCCTCAAATTTAAATTTGAAATAATTTTAAAAAATTATCTTCTCTGGTGCAATTCAGTCATCGTAAACATTAGTTAGCATTACTGGTTTTATGAGGGTATCCACCTCTTTATTACAAATAATTTTGACTATCCAAAATTTAAAAAAAAATAAACTCTTTGGTTATAAAATCTTATGGACTTATTGACTAATTCTGTGAATATTTTTGGAGAACTAATAAAGTAAGTTTTGAGTTTAGAATAGAGCAGGATAATGATTTTTAAAAAATTCAAAGATTTCTGTTTAACTCTGTCAGATAATCGAGAGCTTGGCTAATAGCTTGTGCTATTAAAATGGATTGGAAGTGATGCAAAAGGTGAAATGAGTTTATGGAATATCTTCATTTAATCCTGTACAGGATGGCTATAATTAAGCATATTTTGCAGCGGAAATGAGTAATTGTATTGCCTCCAAATTTGTATCTAGGCTATTTACAAATTTGTTCATGAACAATAAGTTCATTAAAAAGTAAACAAAATAAAGTCTTAAAATTTTTTCCCGAATTGGCACTTTGGATGGAAAAACAGCACATTAAAAAAAGTAATTGGATTGAATGCTGAAACAATTTGAGCAGTTCAGAGCAAGATTTATAAGCAGAGAAATGAAAAATTGAGAAAAGTATAAAACATCCATTGGTTAAAATAACATCCTTGGATTTTAATATGTGCTAATAGGAAATGTTACACAAAACATGACTGTATGTGAAATTTATTACAGTAGTATTTATGTATCATTGCAAGATGTTTTTCGTTGTCACTATGAGAGAAAATTTTTCTATATGGAGTAAAAACATTAATTACTTTCGTTAAAATCAATGTTTTGATGCAAAGATATGTATCATTTGTTTTGTATGTCAGAATTGAAATCATAAAAATTTATTCTATTAATATTTTTTGCATTATATTCTATAACATTTTTGGTTTTCTTATTTTAACTAATTTATGCCAAAAGTACTAAAAAAAAATAAATTTTGAACAAGAAGCTGAATATTTTTTGTTTTATTTTCAAAGTAATCCCCCAGACAAATTTTGTGAAATTTTCAAAAGCTGATTTTATAAATGTTATATCTATATATAGGTTTCTAATCATTTTAGTTACTAAGCTATTCAAAACCTTGAAGCATTTTAAATGCAATATAATATTCACAAATTGTTGTTTTTGTATTGTTGAGGGCACATCATGTTTGCTTCTTCTTAGGAATAATCCAATGAGATTCATTCCAACAAATCTTGCTTGAGGTATCGTATGGGGTTGCTTCCAACATTGACTTGTTTCTGAAGGGTTTTTAAATGATTCTAATTAAAATCATTCAGTCCTAAAATGGAGCAAATCCAACTGATTCTCTTGAATAAATGCTGTGTAGTTTCCAGGCATTACTTATGGCTTAGTCTAAAATGTATGTAATCAAATAAAGCACCACACACTGTCATTAAAATAGTTAAAAAATTCAGAGTCGAATTTTTTAACTGTATTTCCTTTCGACTAGGAGATCCATCTCTGTTCCACTCACAGAGGAACAAGGTCATAATCATGCTTTTTTTCTATTAATTTTGTTAGTTCAGGTCTTCTTCACTGTCACAATAGAACTCCTTATGACTATTATCTAAATCTGATGCAACATAGGAAACAAAATAAGTTTCCTGGAATATTATTTAGGTTGCAATTATCATCTTCATCACCAGAATCATGCAAAATTTTTCACCTCCTTCTGTTAATCGTCCTTCACATAGAAATGCAATTATACATTAAATTATTACTTTAACTAAATACATTACTTTTTGTCTTGAAATTAAAAAAATTCTTTCCAAATATAAAATATTCTTAAAATTTTTTTAAAAAAAAATTGCTCTTTTATTTGATTGATTAGAAATATTACAAATTAGTTCCTTGTAACTTAATTAGCTTATGTATTTGAGCACGTTACAGATTTAAGTATAACATAGCTTTTATATTTTTAAAATTATAAAGAGCAAGTTTCAGTTTTTTTTAAAGTTTAAATTATGAATTAATTTATGAATAAAATAAACTGCTTTTAATTTATTTATTACAAGCTAATATGCTAACAAAATTTATTTTAACTAAGGAAAGCTTTTTCAATGAATTTATTTTTGTGCTTTTAAAATCCAATATTCTTACAAATATGTGATTTATAAAATATTGCTATTATTGGTTAATAAATATTTAGAAACTTGTTCAAATAATAGAGTAGATCGAATATTTTTTTGTTGTTGATAATTCCGAAACTTACCCTTGTAGGAAAGATGTTCTATGGTATATAGATAAAGAAAAAAAATAAAAATAAATAGTTTATGTTAAGTACTATTTTTTTTATGATAAAATGTCAAAGTAGAACGGCATTTCAGAACTTTAAGCATTTAGTCCAATGAGAAAACACTTATTAAATAAATGCACACACCCCATGGGTACATTTAATAGCTTCTTCAGTGTTAAATTTTTAAAAACCAACACCCGATGTCAAAATTACAATGCTTGATAAAGTGGAAGACAGAAAGTTGCTTGGATCCATCAGTGGGGATCAATGATGCTGAGAAAGAGAGCTGTGTTTTGAAATGTTTCACTGTACTAATTACTATTCAGTACTCATTTATCAATTTTTTTTGGTTATTTATATTGTAGAAAAATAATTATTCTGAGTCTAAAATCATCTGACCAAAATTAAGTTTTTTCATTTTTTCAAAAGTTCAAGCCCTTTGTGGCATTAATAAATTATGAAATTAATCTCTTTAATTATTTTTCTCCTGATCTCCATATTATAAAACATCTTTTCTGCATAGGTGGGTTTTGATTGATAATAATTTTTTTCTCCATAGAATCCCAATCCACCCTATTGAATAAGCTTCAATGAACAAATCCAATATCCATCAGATTAACATAGTTATGCTTTATTTATTTAAGGTCTTAGTTTATCTTGGTTCCTCTGTAAGCCAATGGTTATTTGTTGGAGCCTGTGTTTATTTTTAAATGTTGCTAACAACATAACAAGAAAAGCCATTTCTACTAGTCCTCCCCCCCCCTTTTCTGGTAATTGGATGCATTGATTTCATATTGGGTTTAATACTGCTATACGTATGATACAATGTTGAAATATATTTTTGCATTCATTTATTGATTCAAAATTTTACCAAATCCCCCCCCCCCCCTTCCCTAAGTGCATTTTAAAATTTGTTTTTTTGTGGAATTTTATGTATAATATACAAGTAAATTGTAAACCTAGGCTGTTCCTCTTATAATGAGCTTATAAATTATAATATTTGCAACTATAATTTGGTTGTATTTATCAAGTAATTAATCTAAAACACACACACATATATATCCATATTAAAAATTGCCTTGTGTTTATTAATAGGAAAAAAATTCCTGTTTTCATAAATGTAACTTCAGCATTGGTTATAATTATGGTTTTTAGGTGATAGATTCAACAGAAAGAGACAAAGCTCTCCAGGAGCTGCAAAAAGAAAAAGAACTTAGGAGGAATGCTGAAATGAATGCAAAAGTAGAAAAGCTAAAACATATGATGTCAGTACAAGAATGTGAGAGACTGAAGAAAGAATTAATGGAAGCAAACAAATTGCTACAAGAATATAGGTATGTGAATCATTATTTTTAAAGATGCTTTTTACCAACCTTTAAAAAAAACTTCATTTTAAAAGTGATTTAATTTTAATAGTTCTAAATAGTTTGAAATATATATATGTATATATAAGCACACAAATGTTTTTACATAAAAATTACAGATTATGCAATTTCATCACATTTAAAAGAATTTTAATGATTACTATTTTAATTTTGTGGCTAC
Organism: Trichonephila clavata; assembly: GCA_019973975.1. NCBI lineage: Eukaryota > Metazoa > Arthropoda > Arachnida > Araneae > Nephilidae > Trichonephila > Trichonephila clavata. The sequence goes on from BMAO01015921.1 coordinate 6,245, forward strand.
AGAGTTGTTTTCAGTTGTTCCTGTAATGCTTCAAAACATTTCCATGTTTGATAAAACTGATTACTTCTTATTCTAAATTGGCTTGAAATTCACTTGACATCCAATTGAAAACTTTACAATGTTATAGCAAAAATGCTATAAGCAATAACACCAACATTATGATTTATCTATGAACCATCATTGTGTTGTATAGAGCACAAGATAAAAAATATTAGAATATAAAATGTAATGTTTTGAATAATATATATATATTTTTTTTAGTATAAACTCTTTTATGTGTTTAGAATTGAGTTTTCATCAGTATAAATTTTTTCCTAAAAATGAAGAAATATGCTTTTGATATTGAACTTTTAACTGGTATTGGTTAAAAAGTGAATTTTATTGTATACATTTTTTAAAAACTATTTAGATTTTTTTTTCTTTGTTCAAAGTAATTAATACATTTGATGTTTTTAAAAAAATATTGAAGTACTAAAAATGTATTCATATTGTACACATTAACATTAAAATTTTTTAAGATTATGTTATATATGTGGGAATCTAACCGAAATCTTCCGAAAGTAAAAGATAAATTTCCTTTACCTCTCATCGAAGATGTTCTGGACACTTTGCAAGAAGCAAAGGTATATTCTACATTAGATTTATGTAACGGCTTTTTCCACGTAGATGTTGAAGAAGATTGCAGAAAGTATACTTCATTTATCGTCCCAGATGGACAATATGAATTCAACAAAGTTCCTTTTGGACTCAGCACAAGTCCGGGAGTTTTTCAACGCTATGTTTCAAGTATATTTAGAGATCTTACACGGAAAGGAATTGTAATCAGTTATTTAGATGATCTCGTAATTCCAGCGAAAAACGAAAAGGAAGGTCTTGAAAAACTTAAAATTGTTTTCGAAGTCGCTAAAAATACGGATTAGAAATTAAATTCAAGAAATGTCAATTCTTAAAAAAGAAAATCAAATTTCTAGGTCATGTTGTTGAAAACGGAACTATTAAACCATCTACTGCGAAGACACTAGCTGTCCAAAAATTTCCTGAACCAACAACAATAAAACAAGTCCAAAGTTTTCTTGGTTTAACTGGATATTTCCGCAAATATATCAAGGACTATTCAACGATAGCTAAACCACTTAGCGATTTAACAAGAAAAGAAAATCCATTTGTTTTTGGGACTCTACAAAAAGAGAAAGTTCTATGGGATATCCTACAAAATCACCCTCCTCTGACAGAGCTGGTCTCTCAGCTCTTACAGAGTGTTAAGAGCTATATTACTTGCTAAAGAGAAAGCTAAATTAGATTCAGCTATAACCATTAATTTTGTGATTTATAAATGTTTATGCAATAACCATAAAAAATATTGTTCTTAAAATAATAAAAATTTTACAGATGAAAAGATGTATACCCAATATTCACATTTCCGGACCTAAAATAAAACATATAAAAATACCAAAATATTCTATATTACGACCTACAATAACGAAATTTTAAATCACAAAAAAATCCTTCGAATAGGTCGAAAGGTAAAGAATGATACGAAAATATTATGGTTACAAACGAATATAATATGGTTATTGGAAACGAGTGTTACCATATAATAGCAATTAATTTCTCGAAAAATATATAATGTGAGAAAGATTAAATATAATAACTAATATTCAAAATTTAATTTGTATAAAAATGCTTCATTAAATCAGCTGAAGTGGTGGTGGAGTTCGGTCCTTCGTGCTGACCAACTTTTTTCACTTCATATCTGTCTCTAGAGTTCGCTTTAGTTATTTTATAAGGACCTAAGAATTTTGGTCTTAGTTTTAGTCCAGTTCAAATTGAGTCCTTTGGATGGCTACTAGATCACCTTCTTTGTATATAGGAGCTCTCTTTCGTCTTTTGTTGTATGTCTTTCGGTTCTCAGATTGTATAATTTCGATGTTCTTTTTGGCGTCATTCCTTAGAAATTCACGCTGTTCTTGTAATTCTTCCGTCATTTCTTCTAGCAGTAGGTCTTTGATTCGAATGTCTTCCTTGTTACGCATTTTGGTTCCTACTAAAAGTTCGAATGGTGTCCATTTCGTGTTTCGACATACAGTGCTATTTAGTATTCTTTGTAATCTGTCGACCTTCCTTAACGACAAGTGTGCAAGTTTCCTTGGGACGTTCCCTGAATTTCTGTGACTTTGAGTAGTTTGTCTGAGCATGCTTGGGAGCATTGTGGTTTGGGTGCTTTTCGTAGTTTTTGTTATAATACCCTTTCTGTGCGTTGTCTTGATACCTTTGAACATTTTCGTACTTGGTGACAGGAGCTTCATAATGTTTGTTGAAATTTGCTGACGCTGGAAACTTCTTATCTGTTCTGTTATATTCGAATTTTCTCGGTGCTTCATATCTGCGAGTTTTTTCCATGGGTTTGAATTCTTGTTTCTTCACAAATGGATTGCTCGATTTTTGCTTCAGTGTTCTTTTAACGTCTTCAAATTCTTCGAGTTTTTCTGCTAGTTGAACAGGAGAGTTCATATTTGGCCATTCATCCAAATGATATTCTTTAAATTCATACGGTGTTTTCCTTTTGAGTTGATCCGTTATGACTAGATCAGCTAATTTTTTGAAAGTATCTACCTTTAAACCGTCTATCCAGCCATTAAAATAAGTATTTAATTCGTGGTAGAAATCAATCCACGTTCTATCAGGAAGCTTTTGATGAGAAACAAATAGTTGTCTAAATTTTTCTGGAGTTAGCTTAAAACGTTTTAGTAGTAAGTCTTTAACGTGTTCGTAGGAATTGGCTTTGTCGTCAGGTTCTCTCGCTATGATGTGGGATATTTCAGCTGGTAATAAGCCTAATAGATGAAAAACCCAATGTTCTTGACTTATATCTAATCTCAGCGCTTGACGTTCGAATAATTTTAGATAAAGACTGATGTCTTCTTTCAAATCGAAACGATGTATAAATTTTGACACTTCCTTGACGAGAAATTTAGTATTACTGCCTTCGTATGTAGCAGCACCTAAATTAGATTGCGCTTGGATCCTTAATTTTTCCAGTTCAAATTCATCTTTGCGTTTTTGCTCATCTATCCTTAATTCTTCGATGCGTATTCTTTCTTCCCGTTCCTCTATACGTAATTTTTGTTTCTGTTCCTCTGTGCGTAATTTTTGTTCCTGTTCCTCTGTGCGTATTCGTTCTTCGTTGGATTTGTGATCGCCTACTATCGTTGCATGTAGGTTTTTTGTTAACTCTTCGTCATACCCTTCACTACCAGTAATTAGGTTTTTGAGAGTGGCTATGGTCATAGATTTATCGTGTTTTAAATTTAGTTCTGTGGCTAAGACGAATAAATCTTCGCGTCGACCTTTGCCGAGATAGGACATTTTAAAATTTAAATTTAATTAGTAACTAAAGGAATTAACGAAATTGTCACGCGTTCCGACAATAACAATGATATCACTATAATATAGCAAATCTCGTTTTCAATTAACAAAATTCTTAAGATAAAATAATATTGCAACAAAACACATTAAATATACAATTAAATATTCAAAACTTATTCACTTAAAAATATTTTAGACCAATAACGTTCAAGAACAACAGTGCGAGCTACGATACGTTACATTAAATTTGAAACAATTCAGTTATTAATTACAACCAAAAAAATTCTAAGAAACATTTTATATATCAATAGTTTAAATTCGTTGTAATGATTGCAAAAAGAGTTTGAAAAGAAAAAATAATTAAACAATATAAATCTTGTTTACAAAAAAAAAAAAAACTCCAATTAAATTTATTATAATGTGAAAAGGAATTAAATTATTGAAGGTTCTTTATTCAGAAAACCAAAAAGTTAGAAGTTAATCACTCTAAGAAAAAGCAATTATATCTTTTTTATTACACCAATAGAAATAAAATCATCTAGGATCTCATCAACAAATTCTGAAAATAAAAACACATTTCAGTAGAAGAGGCATAAGTATCTCATTAAAAACGAACCCGAAATATTCATATTGAATGATAAAACACCATTAAATATTATATCATGTATAACTTTCAACAATTTCTAAGATTAAACATATGTTGGAACAGAAAGCTAAAACGATTCAGTTATAATAGACACTCCTATAACTTCTCATAGTACTTGAGAGCTAAATTTATTACCCAACGGCTGTGGAGAGAAACTTTCAAGACAGACCAGTAATCAAAATTGTGCAATGTAGACTAAATTTTTCGTGAATCACAGTGCATGAATTCTTAACTGGCTTGGATGGCACATTCAAGGTCACACAGTGAAAGCGTTTCGTTAAAACACAAATTCTTTTCGTTACACAAATAATAAACTTGGATGTTCATCGATTTCCTTAATGTCTTCAAACTTATACTTGTAAAGAATTATAATACCGGCGATTAAATGCACACAAATAGAAAAAATACACAATATGCTTCAAAATATGAATCACTTCAAAACTCATTCAAAAACTCACCACAGTTTTGTTTTAACATGACGATGGCTTTAATAATCTTCATCTATTCCGTGATGATGTGGCCGATCTTTCGAAGACTTGTTTACCGGAATTAACTTAGTTCCCTGAAGAAATCTTTCGTTGTGCTAGAATTTGTTAGTATGTTAAGAGAGGCCAAACCGTCGCGCTTTTTTTTTTTTCTTTTTTCAGTCACCTTTTTAATTTGAGCTTTGAGCCAACAAATTTTTTTTTTTCAAAGAAGAAGAAGGTTAGAAGTTTAAGTTAATAGTCTGATTAACTTTCGATTCTGATCGATATTTAAAGAAGATTTTAAATCTATCCCGGAGCGATCCCCCAATTATTTCTGTGGGAATCTAACCGAAATCTTCCGAAAAAGTTAGATTCTTCAGATGGCGAGATTTTTATTTGGCAGAGTGTGTGTCTAGGGGTTTTTTAGGATTAACGGGTTATAACTTTTAGAAATAAATTAGACAATATAGAATAAAGAAACCAATTTATTATGAACTATAGGAGAGTATTTACACGGGGAATATTATACAGAAAGAAATTAAGACATGCAATCATTTTAAAGTACAGTAACATTAATATAGGAAAGATAGATAATTCCTTTTAGGAGGACGTTAACGATTAAATGAAACTCATTATTGGATGCGTAGGTGACTTACCGCCAGTTGTGGCGAAGAAACGCGGACGCGCTGATACGATGTTTATTCGTCGGTAGTTAGAGGGCCTCTGACGAAACCAAAACGAGTGAGCTTTTTAATAAGCACGCTAGATGGCGTTGCTATGGAATGCTTTTTTAATTAACATTGCCGTCCTCTGCAAAGGGATGATCTAACCTTTTACAAAAAAAAAAGAGAAAGTTCTATGGGATATCCTACATATATGCTTTCTTATTTTTTATAATTTTCTTTTTGGTATCATTATTATTTAAATATAACTATTTAATTTCAGATGTGGTATAAAAATGGAAAAGTCGTCACAAAGTGTTAAAGCTGCAGCTCCAGTGTTTTCCTTGGAAAAAAGTTTAGAAATGGCTAAAAATGGAGGTTGCCGAATAGTTGATATTTGTGATATATTAGGAATGGCTTTAGTTTCACAGCAATCAGCTAATGCACTGTTCTCTGGATATGGATTTCGAAAAGTAAATTCATTTTATTTATTACATTTTATTTTTTAAAATTAATCGATATGTAGCATTGTCTGTATATATGTATGTTTGCACTCATTCACTATGAATAAACTGAAATAAACTAATAGTGAATCATGTCCCTTTGCTGCAGTTATATGGGCAGAAAGTTTTCCAGGGGTTGATTACCCATCTGTGTTATCTGACTGTAATCTCTTTGAAGCAACTAAAGTCATCAGCTATTTGTTTCTTTAATTTAAATTTATTTAAATGTTTAATTGTAAATAAAGGCTTCTAATCTTTTAATTTTCTGACTTGGTGAAATTTTTAGCTACAGTGGCTACTTCTACATTGAAGACCTTGGACATTAGTGACCTAGACAAGATCTAGATTTCTATTGGGTGAGCATTTGTCTTAGAAAGATGGCAAACAAGTGGACAATAAATTATAAGTTATCTTCCTTCCAAAAAATGATAGAAGTGGAGAGTGGCACGAGAAACTGTCAAACATAGACTACTGTAATTTTCTTCAGGAGAAATCTATTAATGAGAAAGAAATGCTAGTGATTTTGATGTGTTATCAACATGATGGTTCAAAACTGTACTGATAACTAATCTGATACATCTGTCATGAGGGACAAGTTTGCAGCTTCTTTCAAGCGACTGAATAAATCAGCATCATCATACATTTATTAGTGTGTTTTCTATGCTTCAGTAGTATTAGATGTCTGTTGTAGTAGAGTTTTGTTATATTTTTAATTAATTTTGATTAAATCATATAGTAAAGCCTGTTTCTGTTCAACTTAAGTAATGGAATGCAACTTCAGTAATGCAACTTAAAGCAACTTGACAGTTTTAGGCATTGGAAATTCAGAAGTACTTTTAACTTTGTCAGGGGAAAAAGATTTTTATTATCCAAAAAAGATAAGCTCTGTGTTTGTCAAAAAATACACTTTTGGAAGTTAAAAAAAATTTGATGTTGATCAAGTAATTGAAAAATCCACTGTAAGTCATTTAAATGTGCTAAGAAATTTTCGGTGGGGACATCTTCATGGTCTTTGAAATAAATAAACATAAAACATAATATTTAAATAAATATGTCAGTTTTAACTCTTGTGATTTTTTTCTCAGTTAAGCTTTGAAATGCTTAACTTGCATTCTTAAGACTGAACAGCATGTGAATGTTATTTTTTACAGTTTTTCCCTCAATATGTGTGAATTCTTAATGCTTATCTTACAAGCTTTAACCAAATCCAGCTAACAAAAAAAATGGCTTTGACATATAATGCCATTGAAAGCTCATGTATATGTGGTAGATAGTATTTATCGGGAGTTTTAATTGCATTTAGCCTATGAAAGTTACCATATATGCACCTTATAGTTCCATCTGTCTTATTTACTAAATGAATCGAGCCAGGCTATGGGCTATTAGATGGTTAGATGATATCTTGATCTAACAAAGAATTGTTATTTTTAAGCTTTTAATTTTTCCAGTGATAGTTTTCTGGGTCTTCTAAACACAGGTAGTTCTTTAGTAAGTATATTGTTACTAGTCGAATGTATCATTGGTATTAGATCTAAAATAGGCCCTTGTTATATCTGGAAGTTCAAAAACCATTTTATAATATGATATGCCACCTAAGATTGTTATTCATCCACAGTGAGATTAAACAATTACTTAAAGACCAATTTTTAATATCAATAGCTCAAATTTTTCTTGACATCAGCAACTGAAATTGATTTAGAAATGTCTTCTCTCTATTACAATGGTCATATAAATAATCATTGTAAACAGAAATCTAGTGGTAACTGTTTTGTTTCTTATATGTGAATAATTGAACAGTTGTGACGCTTCAGAAACAAATTTCATCTCAAGTATGCACTTGCTTAAGTTCGTGTAAGAAGCTGGAAAAACAGAACAAGCCACACAAAACTTTGTTTATCAAAAACTTAAATTTAGGCTTACAGTCATAAATAAATAAACAACTGAAACAATTGCAATTATTAATGGCCACCAGACCTTACAATTTTTCTTGTTTTCCGAATACAAACAGGATTTCTTTTTGCCTTTTCAGCATAATGCTGATAAGTCTTAACAGCTTTTATTAGTTTTTTCTGTGAGAACATGACCAGGAATTTGAACTTATAAATCTGCTATGTCACTGGGTAAATGTTTATACAAACATTGGATCTGTTTTGATTAATTTTTCTTTTTTCCCCCTCTGAAACTTTTAATGAAGGATCTGTTGACACTTCACTAATGATATCTGTAGCCGGTGTTTTACCAATTTTATCAGGAATTTCTACTAGCTTGTCTAAAATATTAGTACAGACAGATTAAAATCTGTTGCATTGTTAAAGGCAGATACAGTAATATAAGTGTTTTTGTCTTTAAAACATTATTAATCCCTATTCTATTAATATTATTTAATTTCTTCATAAGCATAATCAATTCCTTGCATAAGCAGGTATAATGGAGTTTTACTTCCTTGTTGTTAATCCTGCTATAATGATTTAAATTGCATATTTGGAGATTCAGTATTCATGTAGTGGTTAAGTTTTGATTGCATATAAGGAGTTTCAAATGTTGGGGAACAGATAAAATCATTGGCGTAAGCCAAAATAGTGTAATATGCTATCTAATAGTATGCTATATTAATACTATGCTAAACTAATAATATGCTATCAAATTTTGTAAATGATACTTGTTGGGATAAACTGGAGTTTGAGTTGTGAAAACTGTAAGTCAGAGGATTACTCTTCCAAAATAGAGACACTCTAAATGCAACGCTACCTGCTTCAATAGTGGAATCACTTTTAGTCAAAACATTTTATGGATGAAAAAGCAAGATTTGTGAATAGTAGCAATCTGAAGCAGTTCAGGGGAGAAAGATGCACATATACCTTTGAAATTGAAGGAAAAGCTTCACAATAAGAATCATTAGAACAATCAGTTTTTAATGCAAGAACAAGAATGGAAATGGAAATTATTCAGAACCAGTCACGCACATATATGTACACATATATAAAAGAAAGTCTTGATGTGAAAAGAGTAAGTAACTTGAAAGATTGAAGATTTTTAAAAATAATTTAAAGTAATAAATCATAAAACTAGAGGTAGGAGAAAAGTTAGTTCAATTTGTATTACATGGAAGAAATAAAATTGATTAAAAATTTTTCATAAGTTATAAATATTTAAATTACAAACCATTTTAAAATTTTTGGATGAAAAAATGTAACAGTATCAATAAATTTACGTGGAAAAATCTGAAATTAAATAGCAAAACTCACATATATGCATTTGTTGATAAGGAAAGTTCACTTTACACTTTAAGGAATTTGAAAAAAGAGCAGTAGTAGATTAGAATTCAAAAGTTTGTTTTATATGTTCAAATATATTACTTATGTATTGTTTTACCTTAATAGTATGTTAATTTTCCCTATTTAGTTACCTTGTGACTTAAACAAAGTAGAAATTATTCTCCCTCTTCCTACATTAATATGTATTTCTTTTAAATGGATGAATAAAAGAGTTCTCTGTTTTAAATTACGTTTTTTTACAAATGTACACAACATTTTAGGTAACAGTTCATTTATGTATAGTTTATTAAAACTTTCTTTTATCTTTTTGTACTAAACATAAAAGAAAAAACTACATTTTATAATTAATATTTCAAGAACTTGGAGCTTTATATATTAATACTTATGCATGTTTGTTTATCTGATCACGATGCTCAATACTCTTTTCATTGTTCTGTAATTGTTTAACTGAAATGTATAGTAATTAACTTTCAAGTTGTCTTTATATAGATTTCAAACAGGGGATCATATGGAAAGAATCTTTTTTTTATCTAGAATTTTATATTGATTTTTAATCTCATATGACCATGTTCAAGAAATATCAATTAATAATTTCTTCATTTCAGTTCTTAAATAAATTCAGAATATGTACTGTATATTTTTAAAAAATGTACTGTTTTATATGCTAATTAAATATCAATGTATTTCATAATTGAACTAAGAGCATTTTAACAGACTATGAATGATATAAATAAATGCATAAAATGGGAAAACATAGGAGGAGTCTTAGTAGACTTGCTTTAAGGCTTGTTCAATTTCTGAAAGTTTTAAAATAAAGGCTTACATTTATCTTAATTTTTTTTTAATGTGGCTAATAGTCGAGCAAAATTATTTTGTTAAAACATTAAAAATCCATTTTCTTATTTCCATTGTTCATAACTCAGCTATATAGAGGTGGCATTCTTGATCCAATTATCTATTTTTATGCATGTACAATAGATTTGTTAATCTTATAAGATAATAATATTTAACAATGCAAAACTCATTGCTGAAGAATTACCTTCATGAGTTCACTATTGTGTTTATTAATCTGCCAGCTTATTTTCAAAATTTGAACCTAATTTGAATATGTTCGGCATGCTACATGAAGTTATCTTATTGCACATCTCATTTCCTGCAGTTTTTCAAGATTTTCGAACTGCTTTTACAAAACAATGGGCTTTTCTGCTGAATGAGTTGATAAACATTATTTTGAGCATTGGACACACTGGCATGTCTATAGAGCTGTTAAAAGTTCCGTATTGAAATGAATTTTTGTATATTTACTTTTTGTGTATTTTCCAGGTAAAAAATAAATGTTTTTTTTTTAAATCTTGTTTAAAGCACTAGTTGATTAATGTTTTTTTAAAAAATTTATTAAATTCTATTGAATAGAAATTTCTCATTAACAGTTTGCAAAAATTCTCTTTTATTTTTTTTTTTAAACCTTATGTCAATGAAGGCGAAAATATTCATTTTGAAAAAAGGTTAAATTCACACTCAAATCTGCACCTAGTGATTTAAGAGAATAATAAAGATTTTCTCTTTTCTCATATAATTCTATGTAGATAAATTATATTAATTATTACCTGTTAAAAAGAATGTATTTGTGGAATTATGTTTGATATTTGCTTACAAACATTATAATAGATGGGGTATTTACAAAAAATTTAAAGCAACAATATTCTTTAAAAAATTTTGCTCATATATATATAGCTTTGCATATTACATATTTATATTTTAGTTATTACCCATTACAGATTTCATATGTTATCTGTTTTAGGTCTTTTTCTTGTAAATTTCACATTCATTTAAAGTAAAATATATAAATTGGGGGGGGGGGAGAGGTAAAGGGGTATTTATTTTATGTATGCAATGAAATTATTATTTTTGTATTGTTCAAACCATGATAGTGAATTGATTTCTCTCTCCCTTATCTAATAATTTTTTTTCAAATATATTATATTGATTGAATTTTATGTTTAATTTTAAAATTTCTTTTTTCAGATATCCACTTTAGATATGAAACCATCAGAATTTGTCTTAGTTCATCAGAAACCCATAAGAGATATGGCATTTCATTGTCATGATGGTTTAGTTCTTACGGCATCTTTAGATAAATCTGTGAAAATTACAAATGTTTTAACCAATTCTGTAGTTCATACGTAAGTCAATTCAAATTTTATTAATTATTTTATGATTAAAATATCTTATCTATTTTAAATTTTATAACTAATTAGAAGTTATTAAGTCACTGTAGCTGAATATTTGATGTCTTCCAAAAGTTCTGACAAACTTATTCTGTACCTTACTAATGTTAATCCTTCAAAATTTTTACTTGGGGACCCTGCCCTTTATGTCTGCATCTTTATTTATATGTTTATTATATTCTATAACTTATAAGCTTAATTTTTTATATCTGAAAGATCTAAAGAGTGTTAATTTTATCATGAGAGCTGAAAGTGTAAAAAATTTTCAACCAATTATAGTCCATTGAAATTTACAATAGTTTTCTTTAACAGTTTTTTTTCTATAAATGTATCATTAAAAAAAACTATTTAAATTATATTCACAATTCAAAATTATAAGTCCATGCCAATAACATTTTTTTTTTTCAAGAAATGTTATTTGCAAGGGCCTGTTTTATGTTGCACAGGATAGTTACTACGAAAATATTTCTAATTACTTGAAAAAGCTGATTTATGAAGTTTAATATACCTTCTTTAAAATGAAATATTCTGATTAAAAATAAAATAGTTTCAACTTTTTTTAAAAAAATAATAATAAAGATAGGGTTTTAAATTTAGGTTTGGTGTGAAGAATATATAGTTTCTACACCTGCAATTTTTATGTATCAAAATTTGTTTTTTTAAATATATGTAAATACCCTCAATATGAGAAAAACATATTTGAGTTTCAAAGTATTTGATTGTTAGATTAAATTTTGAAACTTGCTTGTTAAAAAATTTCACTCATCATAATTTTCCTGTCTGTTATTCAAAACTCCATCCTTTGGAGATTTTGTTTTCCTGCATTGCTCAAAAAATGATGCCAAAATCTTTTTTTTTTAAATGTTTGAACCCAAAATGTGTGGCATCCAACTAGTGATAAACATTCTTTTCAATTTTTTTAGTCAAATCTTTCTAAAATAGTTGTTAAATATTTGATTCCATCTTTAAATATGCTAATGGCCAGTTATGAGGCAATATCTTTAACTGAAGATCAAAATCAATAATCTTGGGACAAAATTTCTAGGTTAATAAAGTAAAACTTTGAAGAATTGTTTTTTGTGACTTAATCATTACTTCATTAGAGTTAGATGGGATACTCTGCATATGCTGGCTTTTTAACATCTTTAACTGATTTTGTGCTTATAAGTTGCCCAGAGTTATTGACTACAATTGGTTACAGCTCTGTAGTTGCTCTAATATATGTGGAGTTGCATAATAAAATCAGTGTGTTAGTTAATCATCAGTGCTGCACAATTGATCTCAAATTGCCTAATAATTTTTTCAGTTTATCTTTGTATTAATGAAATTGCTTCGAAAATTATTTTTGTAGAGCTTTTTAATTATGTATGGCAAATAGAAATTTTTACATAATAAGGCATTTAAAATTTTAAAAAAACTATAATATACCTAAGTTTTGTTGTATAAATTATTTTCTATCAGAATGTTTAGCAAGGTTTTTTTCCCCTCAATTATTCCAAA
>BMAO01015922.1:0-15274 GCA_019973975.1 Trichonephila clavata
TAGAAAAGAGCCTGATAAAAAATGAATTAATTATTTTTTCCATAGCGTGCAAATGAGACTAACATATGTAGCATTATATATGCAGTAACAAATCATTTTAAGAAAGAATTGTGCAGTTTATGCAAAAATTCTAATTTGTGTATTGTGTTATAGAAGAGGAAATGGATTTGGTCTAGATTTAAAAGTTGTGCGTGCTTTTTATGATATTTTATGAATGAAATTAAAACTTAAAATGGATTCTCCCAAAGCACAAATACTAAATCTCATTTTGATAACTCAGATAATTAAAAATCTAATTCGCAAGAATAGCACAAACTCTTCATTTTTATATATTTGTTTTCGGTGATATATATATAATATCCCATGTGTGTGAAATTCAACACAATATATTATTAAAATATTTTAAGATATTTTATTTAAATAAATGCACAGATGAAGTTCTTAGATTTTGATATATTTACCTATAAATTGTCATTTGATTTTGCTTTCATTCGTGTACAATATTTAAAGTGCGAAGGCTTTTAAAATCACGGAAATAAAAATAAAGGCATAAACATCTTTTGCACATGTTGTGCATTATTTGAGTTGTCAAACTGAGCATAATTAGCTCTGAAGTGTGTGTATTTATTTTTTTATAATTATTAAGGTAAAGTTTTATGAAATATACTGATCATTCATTCATTTTCTTCTATATATTCATATGCCAGTATACTGTTTAATTGTTCTACAATTTTGCTATTTCTTATGGTAAGCAGTTTTAAATAAGCTAATTAAAATTTCATATAAGTTTCAGACTATTCGATGAATATTATATCATGCTATTCATGGAATGGAAAACTTCAAACTCATATTTTTCCATGTTCAATTTTTGTACATATACTATTATTCAAAACCCTAAGGCTTTTTGATAATTGAAGTATGGGTTTGAAATGTTTTATTCATGTTCTGAAATGTATGTTTTGTAAAACTGTGCATGGATTATAGCTCTAAAAGTTTAGTACTTTTCTAAAAAATTTCAAAACCAAAATTAATGTTTTTTTTGAGAATTTTTGGAAGTTTAACTATAAAAATATTAGTAAAAAATTTTAATTGCAGCAGCATAAAAACCCATGCACAGTTTTATGTAGCATATTATAAGGTAAAATTTCAATTTTACAAACATTTTACAACAAATTTAGATTTTTTTGTATGGAATTATCATTAAATATTAACCTTTATACAATACAATTAAAACCAAATATAAAGTAATAAAAATAAAAAAATTGTGAAAATGGTACCATATTGCCTTAAAAAGAGCATTCTCTTTTATTAGAGTCCCAACAATGGGTATTTTCTTGGCACGAATGATGTTGAGTAATTCCAAATAGATTCAAGAACAGAAAAAAGGTGGCTTTCAATGACTTTCTTATCTCGACGATTTTTCATCACATTCTATACACAGACCTTTTCAATTTCTACCAGCTGTTTAATAATTATCGTGTCAGACTGACCACTTGACTGGAACATCTGCTCATACACCTCAGCACAAGTCACGTATACTGAGATGGGCACAGTAGGCTTTGGCCCCCTTGGGCTGTTGTGCCACTAGGTTTAGTTTTATTAATTGTAGCTAATGTCAACGTTTGAATTTTAAGATGTTCTGCTAAAGAATTTTGTGATCAAAGTTATTGTCAAATTTATGTAAAATGTTAAGCTTTTCACTAAAGAAACGTTTTATTCAGACAATCTGCCATGTTTCACAATTTTTAAAATCAAAATTATTTGCAAAATCGTACATATAACAAACTTCACCTCTCAAGAAAAAGAGCAAATGGTAAAAACTCATTAAAATAACCATGCCTTATGGAGTGGGATGAGATAACGAATTTCTCCTATCCTATTCAAAACTCATGCTATAGGTTACACTCATGACTCATTTGCACTTGTTAAATCTAATAATGGCCTGCCCTTTCCGTCGAAATTTATTGCTTACAAGAAGTCTTTTTCTGTTCCGGACAAGAAGGATATGTCATTCAAAAAGAAATTCAGTTTTTCTTATCAAAATGAATAAATAAAATTGTTTCGACTGTTAGAATAATTTGTTTATTCGGGTTTATTATCCGTTAAATAGGGTGTTTTGCCTTGATTTTAATCAGAGAGGAAAAATTCATTAAATTGGGGTTCGGTATTTCGAAGTCCAACTATATATGTAATGCACACAATGAGACGGTATTCAATTTGTGAAACGTAGTTGGCAGTTAAAAAATCATAATATTGATCATATCTTTTACTTTAACATGAGATGAGAAAATTGTGCATCTTTCTATGCTCAAGTGTCTAGGAACAAGAGAGAGAATAATTAATTTTTCACATTTAAATATATAATGAACAACAGGGGTAAATGTAACGAAAAATATAATCATGTGTTCTAGTGAAGGGAAATATAAATTATTTTTAGAAATTATATCAGTATTTTAAGGAAAGATTAAACCACTTGGTAAGTCACATGCAAGTTATTTTGTGATATTCTTTTATTACAAATTGCCAATATAAATCAGTAAAAAATTCATGGTCTAATCCTTTTAACAAAAAATGACTAATAAATCTGTCAAAATATAGGTTTCAATACTTAAATGTGAGATGAAGCGAGATGCATTTCTAAATAAGGCATTTGAAATTATGCATTAGAAAAAATATATAAGATTAGAATTTTAAGAAAATATTTATTATATGTATGTATATTAGACATACCATGGATAAGAAATTTTTTTTGTACACAAAAAAAAAAGAAAAATTATAATTAAAAACGAACAAACTTTATCATCATCATTATAAAAAAACTTTTGAAGAATATCAAGAGTATTTATTGATATTAATCTGTATATACAATTTAAAAAAGGACACAACTACATATTCTTGCTAATCTGAGTTTATTATTAATCTACAGCTTAAATTTAATATTTTATTAATGGAAATATTAAATGCAATCAATAATCAGTATTATGTATATTTTTAAACATCTGACCAAATTACAAAATGTCATACAGTGTACAAATGATGAAAACATTTAATTTAACATTTAAGAATTTAGATACTCAGAATTATTAAAATGACAATCTAAAAGGTATTGCTTAGTTGCCAAAATTTTGGAACATTCTTCAATTTAATTTTTAAAACATTCTGAGAAAAAATGGAAAAAAAATATACATTTTCTGAAGTAAAATTTAAAATAATATATATATATATTACATTCCATACAAATTTGTAAAAAAAAAATCTCACATATCAAAATGTATCTATATTGTTTGTATAAACGTAAAGGTATTTGGACAGGTACACAGAGATTCTTTTGAACTTTTCTGTATATTTGTACTTGATGTTATTTCGAAATAGTTGCATTTCAAAAATATTTCTACTATTACAAATATTTATTCTATATAAAGACTAAATATCACACTATTTTTAAGATTCTATGTTGGCACTTCAATACTATGCATTATATAAAACAAAATGCACATAAGCAGATTCTAAATTAATCTAAAAAGCTAAAGAGTTTCTTTGGTGGCTTATGCATAGATTGGTAAAAATCAATACATGTGGTTCATACAATATACAGTAGGGGAAAAAAGACAAACATTTAAACAAATATGTACATAACAACAAATGTGCAACAGATATATACAAAATAACAAAAACAATAATGATTTATAGTATTGCACAAAAATAATATATTACAATAAAATTCCAATAATATAATCCTCCTTTTTTAAATTAATAATTTAGAGAGGGAAGAGAATTTATAATCACTGTAAATATTAGGAAACATAGGTAAAACATGAAAAGAATCTAAAGCCCTAATTAAATGGGATGCTATAACATTTCCTTATGTATTCTACGAATAAAAGCAATATTTTGTAACATAAAATTGTGAAATTACACCCTTATCCATGCAGATGTCTCAGGTGGGGGAGGGGTGAAAGTATTGAACATTAATATCAGAAATGAACAAAAGAAGTAATTTAGAACTTTGAATGAGTGAAAAACATACAAATGAGGGTTCAGGGAAAACTTAAATCAAATCTAAAGCAGGAGTAGAATATTACTAAAATTTTTCTGTATTATTATATAACATAAATCAACAGTGTGTGTGACTTCATACACCTACTTTAATCACACAATACATTGAAATTCGCTCACAAAATTTGTCTAATTAATTACTTTCTTATTAAATCTTAAATAAATTATTAATAAAATTGCACATCTATTTCTTATTAATCTTATCACACATAAATCCTCTATTGAATTTCACTGAATCAGAGCACAGATGTACTTTTCCTTCACTGTAAAATTACTTATGTTAACTCTAATATGTAAATAGAAGGGGTAAAAACACTTTCATAAAATTTACACTCAGCATCAATCACAACAAGCTATAAGAATAGAGAAATATTTATTAATTAAAAAATTTGTAGAAAGGTATAAAATGATTGAAAGTAAGCTTTATTCTCTATAAACAAAAATGCCCAGAAAACAATCATCTTCAAATAATTAAAATTTTATGAAAGATCAATATACTACTAGAATGACAGCAGTAAAAAATGATTTTTTTTATTCAAAAAATTAAAAATTCTGTAAAAAAAATTAGCAGTTTTAAATAAACCTAAGTACAAAAGCTTTTCACAATAAATTTCGAACTTATTATCACACAGGTTAAAAGATTATCATTTTCTTTCTTGGTGCACAGAAAACAAAATGAAAATTATCAATGCATTAACAGTTTTATACAGTCAAGTTCATTAAATATCAGTCAAGGAACTGTTAGATTTAATCAAACAGAAGTTGCAAAGTAAACATACTAAAGTATTTTGAAATCACAGTTACATGATAAGAATGATATACCTGAGTTGTATTTTACTTTCTATACTCTTACAACTAGCCTTCGGAGGGCTTCAGTTGTATTTAACTGTAGGCATGTCTGTAAACTAAGTAACATTTTGGAAAAACTTGCACAAAAAATCTTTTTCAAAACAAAATTTATTTTCACATGAAAAAGCAAGTTGGAAAGTATTTTTCTACATAGTTACCACCATTTTCCAGACATTTGTCACATTCGAAAACCAACTTGTCAATACCTTCTTCAAAAAAAGATGCTGCCAGTAAAGAGAGCCATTGCTGAACAGCTTTTTTGTGGAAACTTATCACAAAGTAGCCTTATTAGGAACGGTATGTCTCTACAAATTTTCTCATTCGCCTTTCCAACCAAATCATCAATCTCAACAGAAGACCGCCATTTCCGTGCTTCATCATGAACATTGGTGCACCATCATTGAATTGGCGAATCCACTTTCTCACCATTCCATCACTCATTACAATTTCACCATATACTTCTACAAGTTGACAATGAATTTCAATTGCTTAACGTTCTTTGCATTAAAAAAATGGATGCACTTCACAGTAGGCGGGATCAGCAATTGTCTTAAATATTTTGAACACTTACTACCACATGTAAAAACAACACAATCTTGGTTTAAATACCGTCACTGTACTGACAATCAACTAGAGACACATGTGCAAATGGGTTGAAGTCCAATGCTACCACTGCAGTAGAACAAAAGGGTACTTAGTTTCCGAACACACCTGTAACATGCATTAATCTCTTACTTTTAAACAGTGAGCTTGACTGTCCAGCAGATGAGATTTATGACCATTTGCCTACTTAACTGATACAATACCACTAAATATGAAAGGCAATCTGATAAATCAGTCATATTTTCCTTTTCTAAAGTTTCTTTTTAGGAAAAGTGCTGTAACTGATGCTGAGTATACTAGAATATACATTGTAATTCTTGGTTCTTTCATTGTATTTAATCAGATATTTTTTAGATAAACATCTCAGTTATATCAAGAATGTTTTTATAAAGTAAATATACATTTTTACCATGTTTTTTTTTCACTTTAAAAATAGTTATAAATTGCTTTGCTTTATATTTAAAGTTTAAGAAATTAAATAACTATTTTAAAGAAAAGTAAGTAGCTAATATTCATACTACACAAAAATCAATGATATGATAAACCTTAAAGTAAACAATAGCATGATTGAAATTATAAAATTTGAATTTAAATATTATTATTTGAAAAAATGTGATGCCAAATCAACATTTGTATTTAAATCCCATTATATATACCGTAATTTCGCGCGTATAGTCCGCGGACTATCTGTGTTTAAAATGCGATTTTTGAAGCTGCGGACTATCCACCAGTGCGGATAATACGCTGGTTGTTCACGGTTAAAATCGTTGAAATTTAAAAAACAAGTTTCAAGTCCCACGTACGTGCTTGCTGGGAGAACTGGATGTCGGAAGATTTACATACTTGTACAAAAGGAGGAAATATGAGACGCGCTTCATACACTGAAGTTGCCGAATGTGTCGATAAATCTTGGAAAAGTGTTAAAGTGTCCACCATCCGATCGGGATTTATAAAAGCCGGGATTGTTAGTGAAAGCAAGCAAATCACTGACAGTGAAGATAGTGATGCTGAAAATGAACTTTCGGACACTCTTCCCGAAAATATATTAGAACTGTTTAATTCTGATACCGATGAATCGGACTTTGAAGGTTTTCGTTAATGTAGTAGAATGTGTGATTAATTAATATATGATTAATTATTAAGCACTGTTTTTTATTTGTATTTAGCGTTTTATTTCTGAGGGTATATTAGTAAGGAAGTACTTTTTTTCCATTTATACTTAGTTCTTTGTTTCTAAAATACATTAATATTGCCGTATTAAAATAACGTAATTTCGGACGTATAGTCCGCGGACTATCTGACGATTTTTGAAATTTTTTAATATAAAATCGTGTCTGCGGACTATACGTGAGAAATTACGGTATATATATATGTATACTTTAAAAATTATATAAAATCTAATACTAATTACATTTTTAGAGATAACAGATAGAATTTCCTACAAGCAATGGAACACATCTGCTTTCAAAACTAATACACTTAAACAAATACATAAAATATAAAATAAATTAATCTATTTTAACAAGTCCTAAAGAGTAAAAAGCACAGAAAAAAATTTAAGAGTAGTTTCAAAACCAAGTAAAGAAATTAGTATTTTTCTACACAGAACATAAGGGAACAGGTTATTTACAATTTACATAAATCACCAATCCCATACAAACTCTGATAATTAGTTTTTAAAACTAACTATTCAAATCCTACTAGTGATACTTACACTTAGTGAATCATGCCCATAACATGCAAACAGTCATCAGTATCCATATTTACATACAATAAGCTAATGGGAAAAATTTACACTACTTTCAAATTTCAAGCATACATTCATCAGACTTGTCAACCTAACACTCATTATTGCCTATCATCTCAAAAGAGAATGTCATATGTTTTTTATGACTTATTTTCGTTAGACAAAAATTTACAATGTTGAACAATATTTTTACATATGAAATATAACATAAAAATACTTTTTATAATCTAAAACATCAAAAAAAAAATAAATAAATAAATAATCTTACTAATTTTAGGAACTAATAAAACAATTTTTAAAACTAAACATGAACTACAGTGGAAGTTTTATGGTTCAATACTTAATTCGGTACTTATGTACTATCACAACCATGACAACTCCAAAATAACTCACCAAATTGAAAACCCCAGTTTTGTATGTGTTGTAGGCAGTGACATAACAGAGAATATTAGGGCCCCCCCCCCCTGCAAAGTCAGGTTTTGGGCCCCAATTGGTTAAATATGTACTTGGAGTCAGTCAGGCTATGGGTTTGCTAGAATCCTAGCCCCCCCCCTGTACATTATGCTACCCCCATGATGCAGAGGTGTACACTATGCTACTGATTGTAGGGTAGGTACTGATTTGGCAACCATTGGCTTCATTTCATATTTCTCTGCTTGCAACTATTCTAAGCTTAACCATTCATTGATATTGCAAGCTCAAATACTAAAATGAAAATCTACACTTTACTGCATTCTTAAATAATAAAAATTAGTTGTTCTTTTCTTTTATTGATTAGTGTATTTATTTATAATTACTTATTATTCCCACATAGTATTTTTCAGTTATGCACTCCATATTCCTGTCAGTGTATTACATTTTAAAAATTTGTACAGTTTTATTTAAAGTCACCAGTATGATTGTGATACACTAGCATAGCTAATAATGAGTGGGCTCTGTATAAAAATTCCTTTCGGTCCCTTTTTTAGATATAAGAACTCTGTTAATGGGACTGTAGATACACATTCTGGGGCCCTGTATTACTGATACAGGAGTAGCTATGCCTCTGTT
The DNA here is from genome assembly GCA_019973975.1 of Trichonephila clavata. Taxonomy (NCBI): domain Eukaryota; kingdom Metazoa; phylum Arthropoda; class Arachnida; order Araneae; family Nephilidae; genus Trichonephila; species Trichonephila clavata. The sequence goes on from BMAO01015922.1 coordinate 8,306, forward strand.
GTGATAGTATATAAGTACCCAGAATTTCAATGTTACAAAATTATGATATAATGAATAATTTAAAAAAACACTTCTATATATTTATTTCATAATTTTTAAATATAAGAATGGGATAAATTATTATATACATGTAAAGTTTATTATATAATACTGTAGCAAATGCATCAGATAAAAAATTTGATTTTCTTTAAAAAAAAAATGTGAGCTCTAAAGACTAGTCTTTGTACTTGAGGTTATTTTGCTAATATATGTGAGGTTTCTTGGTCTTACTTTAAGTAATATTTGTACTTGTGAACACAGTTATATGCAAAGAAGTTTTCATACCTTAATTACTAGTATTTAAAGTTTAATAGTTTCAAATTTTCTTTATACTATGCTATAACTTCTTATGTAGTGCTGAAGCAAAGTTCTATAAATATGCTTACACATATTGTTTCTCTCTGAGATAGTTTACTGACTTTCCTCATATTTCTGAAGTCACACTTTTTCATTAGAATTATTCAATCAAGAGGTAGATAAGTGATATTGTCTTCCAATGCATAGAGAAGTATGCTTCATGTCAGAGATCTACAATTTGGCTGTAGAGTTTTAAATATATAGAACATTTACATGTTTATTCACTCAGCCCTTAAAGAATTACCAGAGCAATTTTTTCAAAAATAAACTTGATGCTTCTGGTAACATAAAAAAAATGCAACATTTTAAAATTAAAAAATAATTTAAAAAAAAAAAAAAGCATAAATAATGCACAATTGATTTATGGATCTAAGAAAACTTAAAATGACAAATTTCAAATGGAATACTGACTGATAAGATTTACTTAAATGAAACATAGATTTTGGAATGGCATCTTATGCTGGCATAATGACATATCTTCACCATATTGCTATGAGACATTGAATAATAATACATAAAATTAGGACTGGGGTACTCATTTGAATAGTAAGTACATAGATGATTATTTTGTATTGGTTCAAGTAAACAGAAATAACAATGTAATTCAAGCTTTCATTACCAAAAACAACATAGTAATCGGAACAATTGACAAAAAGAAATAATTTGGTCACATGAAGCATAAAGAATACAAAAACAAAATTAGTAGAGTTTCTGGAAAGTTGTTACAGAGTGTGGAGAAAAAAATAATAGAAATGATTTGCTTAATAAAACCACACCTATGAATCAGTAAGGAACTAATGGCTAATGAAATAAAATATGCAGATGATTTCTTAAAAACCGGTAAAGCACTGAGTTCTATGGTTTTTGTCTTATTTTTCCCAGTTGTTAATATAAAACAATAAAATAAAAACTGTAAGAAGTGAAAATAGTTGGTAAATATAGAAGTTTTGCAAACATGCATTTAAATTAATGATTGAGACATTAAAAATGTATTGAGTCGCCCATCCGGTAAGGTGATTAGCAATGCTGACTGCTGTGCTGTAGGCCTGGGTTCGAATCCCAGAGAAGCAATGGTGTTTGTTAATGTATAGTGCCTTTGCGGCATGGGGGTACTCTAAAATAGCCGTCGAGCCGCAAGTCCTCTCGTGAGGTTGTGGAAGGGGAAGAGAGGTGGGAAGCCCCTCACCAGTCCCAGGGTGTTCTCCCTCAAAATTGGGTGGAACCGAGCCAAATCGTACCGTCACCTGCATGGTGCTCAAAGCTATGGCTAACGACAGGCGTACAATCCATGATGAATTTCGTGGGCCTCGATCTGACTACGTCTGACAGTGGCATTAGCAACAACAACAAACGTATTAAAAGGCTGAAAAGTGAAAATTTTGTATGAAAATATATTTATTCTTTAATATTATACATTTTTTTTATCACATTTTTGCAAAAAAGTTGATTGGATTTAAACTAATTAATTATTTGTAGACCTAAAATGAAAATTGTAGTCGGAATATATTAAGCTAATTAATAATGAAATAAAAAGAAAACGGAACATTTTTTTATTTCATAAACAATTAGTTAATTTTTTGGTTCTTGCAAAACTTTCAAATTATATGTGATAATTTTGTATTATTTTTATAGTGTTTCTCCTTTTAACTACAGTTTTTCATACAATATAATTTTAAAATCTATGTTTCATTTGATAAACCTTTTCTACTAAAAAAGTTGAAAATAACTTATAAAATAAAAATATTAAAGAAGTATTCCAACCATATTAAGAAATAAAAAGAATAGTCTATCGATTTTGTTCACAACACTCAGATTCATGCTGACGAAGCACTGATCTATCATCGTAAGTTTTATTACAAAATCTACAAGAATGGGTCCTTAAATGCACATTTAATGTATGCTTATGACGAAAACTTTTTTTACATATTTTACAAGCAAAAGGCTTCTCACCCGTTATGAACACGCATATGTACGATAGCTTCATTTTTAGTGACAAATCCTTTCTTGCAATAATCACAGCTATATTTATGTTGACGCAAATGACGAGCACAATGGATGTCGAATTGCTGCTTCCCTTGAGTTGAATAACTGCACATGGTACACTTGAGCAATTCTGATTGATCTTGTTTGATCAAATGACTTAGCAAAATTTTCTGAAAGTCAACATCATGGAAGATTCCTGGAAAAGCAACTTGTTTCCTGTAATTACAAAAAATTAAAAAACTTTTAATTTAAATAAACATGATATCAATAAGAAATGAACATTGCATTAACCATTATGATCTAAAAAATAATTTAAATAGTTACTAAAAATAAGAGGCTCTAGAGGACTTGGGGAAAATGACTGACAAATTATCCTTTGAATAGCAAGAAAATTATGAAATACACAAAAATTTTATAAATAGACAATATTTGTAACCTGATATAAAACTAATGTAGGCCATTAAACATTAATATATAAAATCAAAATATACTTCAATCTGGACAATCAGCCAGATGAAAACTAGGGAAATTTATAAAATTATTCAATAGGGCTACATATTTTTGAAACAATGCTGGCAATTTGCTCTTATAAGATGATCATGTTCAAACAAAGAATAATTTTTCTATTATTATGCCAGTTCTTGAACTTTACTTTATTAATGCATTTTTAATTTTTTCAAATTTTCCATTACATTTTAACTCCAAAGTAAAAATTTAAATACACTGAACTCCTCTTGCATTTGTAATTATGCATAATTTTTAAAAAATGTAACTAACTACAAAAAGTAATTAATTATTATATAATTTAATCAATAGGACATACAATTTATATATAAATTAGCACTATAAATGAGATTCAATGGGTTTAACATGTTACTTAGCCTCAAATTTTTCTAATAAAATAATTTAAAAATATCTGAAATAAATAACAACAAAAAATGTCAACATCTGAGTAAAGAATAATTAAATACACTACAATATAAAAATATTCACAGTTACACCTATTATATTTGATTTATAACATTAAAAATGTAAATAGATTAAATGAGAATGGATCCTTTAAGAAATAATACTAAATATATATATATATATATATATATATATAATATTAATAGTAATTATAATAAAACTATACAATATTTTGGCAACAAAACAAAAATACAAACTACAGAGAAATCACTAATTTTAAATATGAACAAATACTGTACATCTGAGCTATTATGAAGTAAATTCTTCATTAAAAATACCAATATATATCACTTAGAGATATACAGAGGGGGAAAAAAGCCCTCTTTCTCAATATTATATAAACCTAGAAAAGAGTTTGTTAATTTCTCAAGTATATTACATTTTTACATAACATACAGTAATCAGACACAAGTAAATTTCAAACATGAACAGATTTCTAAATATACAGATGCAAAACATTTTCAATACATTGGTTAGTTGTTAATTGTCTATCATTTATTGTAGAATTAAAAAATATATCAGCACTAAATAAGCAGTTATATTTTTTAAAATTTATATTTATTTTTTGTTTAATTTTTTTTGCTGGTTTTTAGGGCACCTTACGCCCAAAATAAAAAAATTTAAAATAATTATCAAAGTTATTTTACATAAAAGACAACATTTGGTACTTATCAGTTGCAGGGATCATATAGCATTTGAGGTAACAGAAAACATGCCAAATTTTGTTACATCATTGTGTGTAGTAAAAAAATGTATTTTATTGAAGAAAATTGCCAATATTCACGTAAGCATTCATGTCACCTTAGAAAAGCAGTCGCTAAATTATTTGGTCCTTATACACAATAAGTATTTAACATTATACTCTATTAAATTTTTTAAAATATCAATGAGAATATTTTAAATACATCATGAAAAGAATTGAACTAAATAAAAAGCATAAGAGAGTTATAAAAAGAAAATGAATTTAAAAAAAATTTTTTATTGAAAAGAGTACATCAAAAATAATTATACAGTAAAAAACATATTAATAGTAATGATATAATTATGTAATACTGTAAACCTTTTTTAAGTTTTATAAATTATAAAATGTAGCTTAAATTAATTTTTAATACTGTAATTGTTAATTAAACACTAAAATTTTTAGTTTTGCAATGTTTAAAAAAGTATACATGAAAAAAAAATTGTAGATAGAAAATGAAATATTTAAATACATAGATTAAAAAAAAGAAGAAAATCAGAAAATACACAAATACATGACAGAAATAAAAAGAATAACTTAAAAATGGAACACTAAATATTTTATTTTGAAATGGTACACAATAAAGAAACAAATAAAAATTATGAAAATCAATGATGGCTCTTCAAATGAAATTTAAGAGAGGCTCGATTGTAAAATTGTAAAAAGCAAATGTTACAACTATAAGGTCTTATTCCAGTATGAAAGCGAAAATGAGTTGTAAGCTATCCTTTCGAGTAAATGTTTTTCCACACACATTGCAACAGAATGGGCGATTTTTTAAATTAATTTTCATTACTGAAAATGGTTGATTGTCATCTGAGGAAAAGCAAGTTGAAGAAGAATTACTTGATTTACATTTGATAAAATTTCTACAACCTGAAAAAAAAAATGCAATTAAAAACTGATTTATATTCAATTCTTTAAAATACAATTGGAACAATAAACATTTTCAATAGACAAAACATACAAGTGACAAAAATATGAAAAGATAAAATGTCAATAGATTTAAAAAGACAATTTAAACCTTAAACATTCTAAAAGTTTTTTAAAAAAATAAGAAGAAAAATATTTTAAACTCAACATGAAATTTTCCCAATAAATTGTGTGCACAAAATACTTATATCATATAATAGTTAAATGCATCTACATGTAATTATAGTACAAGAAGAAAAAATTACAAATAATACACACTAGAAAACTAATTTTTTTTACAATAAAATTTACCTGTTTCTTTCTTCATGATTTAAATCTATTCATTTTACATGAAAGCTAATGTCCAAATTTATCAAATTTAAAAAGAAATCTTCAAACTTTTGTAATTTTTATATAAAAGTTAATATTTCCCACAGCCTAACTAACAAGGGAGTAATTTAAGTTCTTCAAAAGGAATATAAATTACACTCAGGTACTCATTCATAAGTTAACAGCAAATTCTGCCAAGTAATAAATTTAAATATTTGGTTTAAAACCTTATTAAAATCAATGTAAAATAAATAACCAAACAATACAAAATAAAATTCTTTTTAATGAACATAGACAAGTCATAGTTTCAGTGTATTTGTTTATAGAAGCACAAAATACTGTAACAATTTATACATAAAGCAACTAAATATTGTAATCCACTTTAATTTACCAATTCCAAAGTTTCCATTTTGTGCAAGGAATTGTCAATTGTAATTGGACAAGAGAAATATTTTTCATTTATTCAAAAGAACATTTAACAACACATGATATATCCTTAATTGTTGCTTTTTTAAGAATTGTATATTGCACATATATACATTCTCTAAGGGCAAAAGATCTAAAATAATAATTTTTTATTCTATTTGGGAAAAGAGTAATTAAAATATGCATCCAGGAAAAAATAATGACTTGCAGCACCAATTGTTACTGCATCATTTCTATAGTATTATTATGTTCATAAAATAACTGTAAACTGCGTGACACAAATCAGGTTACTATTGACTAAGACGAAAAATTACTGTATTTTATACTTTATGTACACTTTTTTATAAATATTTCTTTAACACAATTCAAATATATTTTTGACTTCAAGGATTTTTTTTAACAATTTCTGATCTTTTAACATCATCCATATTCATTGATTAGTTTTGTACCAATATTCCTGTAAAACTCTTTTTAAATGGAACTATGATTCTTCATGATTATAGTATCAGTGAGAAGAAATTAAACTGTAACTGAAACATATGGTGACAACAGCTACTTTTATCCTGAATTACTTTAAAAGATATGTAGATGAAAATACTCAATTTCTGTGAGAGTGAGATAGGAAATATCAAAGAAACTTTTATAGAATGACCAAAGTCATAATACAATAAAAAGTCATAAAGGTTAACAAAGTGATTATTTGAAAAGTGGAAAAAGCAAATCTGAGCACTATAAAATATATATTTTCAAGAAAGTTAACTAATAAAATATAATTGTCAAAATTGCGTTCACTTTAGTTTATATTTTAAACTTTAGAAATGAGGGGAAAGAAAGGGGTAGAATTTTTTTAAATAAGATTTAAATAAAAATACATTTTTTGACTAAAAATTACAAAAAGTAATTCAAAATACAAAATGAAAGAGTTAGTTTAAAGCATATACAATCTTAAAATTAAAAAAAAAAAAAAAAAACGAAATGCTTGAGTAATACATCTGAATAATTAAATATTTACATAAATAGTAATCAAATTAAATGTTGAATTAATAAATTCGATTGAAACAGACATTCTGTAAAAATATGGCAAAAATATAGAAATACAATATTTTTGAAAAAAACATTTAAAATGTGCGGATAATTTGTAATTTTGATAAATCATTATAACATTAATTAGTCCTCATGTAATAATTATATTTCAATAATTTAAAAGTAAACTC
>BMAO01015922.1:56669-119927 GCA_019973975.1 Trichonephila clavata
TATATATATATATATATCTGTTCTTTTTAAAGAAAAATCTCTTCAGAGATTGTGTGGTTGAACAAAACGAAAAATTAAATCTGTGAGTAGATGCAATAAATCTTTTGTAAATAATATTGAAGAATGTGATTGTGTATGTTTCTTAAAATATTAATATATAATTTTGTTTCAAATAATTAATATTCTTGTTTATTCTTATTTCAATCTGCTGTTTAAAATACCTTGAAAATTAAACTGTGAAAGATCATTTCTGCTTTCAAACAGAACCAACTTGTTTAACAATATTCATAAATATATGTGTGTTTTAAAATAATTGCTATATAATAATTTGCTACAAACAATTGCTATATTAAGTAAACGATGAAATCTTGGTTATAATTATCCGAAGTCGAATAATTTTTAAAAAAAAAAAAAAAAAGTTCAAATATTAAAAGAAAAGTATATGAGTATCCACTTCCTTTTTCTGTGCTTGTGTTAGTTTAAACTATGATTCATCCAGAGAATGTGATATGCTGAATAGGCAAATAAATAAAATAGGGAGTAGACAGTTCAAGGTTGTTTGCAAAATGTTCTTTATAAATGAGTTCTATGATTTTTTTTAATTTTATTATTTTTGTTGTTGCTGATAGAATAATAAGCATATTTTAAGTGTTTGAAGTATTATGGTATATTTTGGATATAAATGAATGATCATTCTAAGGATTTTCACAATCAAATAAGGGGGGATTTACAATTGTCATTATTTAAAGTGTATATATATTAGGTACTTTGAGAATTTCATATTCCTAATTAAGATTCACAGTGTGGTTAAATGCCTTTCACAGCCTTTAAATGTTTTTCATGTAATAAGTATATACTTTTAGCATAGCATAACATGTAGTGACAGTTTTTTCAATGTGCTATTGTGTCTCATAATTAACTTTATATTTTGATACACAGCTGAGTTTGTGGAAATTTATTTAGATTTTCACGGGATCTTTTATATGTTATGAAATGTTTCTCTTATTTATGTTTTTTTCCCTACAGGGAAGGCAGTTGTTAATGAGTAGCTAATATGTAATAATTGCTTATTGGGATAACTAACTTAATTTACAACTTCCAGTATACATAAAAAAAAATTGAATTTAGTTTTATTTAAGAGATAAATATGGCTTTCCTCTCAAAGGGAAAAAAGATAGACCTCTATAATTTAGGAATTGAGCTAAGAGTTGATGTAACTTCAGATGATAAAATCATCGATTTGCGTGAGAAAATCACTTAATGCTCATTCTTTAAGGATAATGAGCAGTTTGTGAAAGAAATGCTGGATAACATTGTTGATGAACGTAAAGCGCTTGAAGATGAAGCCATAAAGAAAATAGAACGGGAAGACAAGTGTCTAGCTGAGCAGAGAGCATTTGAGCTTGAAAAGCTTAAATTACAAGCAAAAAATCCTCTACCGTCCTTAGGTAATGCCCCTCAAATGGATTCTAGCCCCATGAGGCTCGACCTGGAAAACAGTATTACCCACATTTATTCCTGATAAAGATGACATGTCATTGTTCTTAACAGTGTTTGAAAGACAAAATGAAGCTTTTAAATGTACCTGCGGATTTTGGGTATCACACTTAATTGGAGTCCTTCCAAGTGATATTGGCAGATTAATTGCAAGAGAACCAGAAGAGATGTTTAAAAATTATGCCCACATTCGCAATATTTTATTACAAAGGTTCAAACTGACAGCTGACCGTTTCAGAGTTCTTTTCAGTAGACATCAGAAACAGGATCATTCCACGTGGAAAGATTTCTTTTTGAGCTCAGAACCTTCTTTGAAGGTTGGCTAAAGGAATTAGAAGTCAACTCTTTTGACTCGTTGAAAGATCTCATCATGCAGATCAAATTTTAAAAAAATGTCCTCCCGAGGATAAGAATCATTTCCTTGACAGTTGGGAAAAACTTAATGATCCAGTCGTATTAGCTGAAAAGCTGGACTTGTATGAAAATGTTAAACTTCCTACTCAAAAACTAACAAAACTCCCCAAACCACCAGAGTTAAATAAACCTCGGTTTCCTAGAAACACGGGCAATCTGGAGTTTAGAAAGCCCTAATTTATTCAAAGTTGAAAAGAATGTTTCCGGTAACCACAACAGTACTTCTGTTAACTCTAGCTACATGCCAGCACGAAATATTAACACTGGTTGTCACCCACCTATTTCTTGTTATGGTTGTGGCAACCCTGGATTTATTAAATCAAAATGTCCAAAATGCTTACAAAAAAAAAGAGACTGCCTCTGTCAATGCCATACAGATGTGCACTTGTCTTACCACTCCAGTAGCTCTACTTGACATTCAAGTTTATGAAGCTACAGGCACAGTTTGTGCTGATACAGGAGCCAGCCAGTCAGTTGGGGGAGAATTAATGTTTAACTTTTTAAAGAATCGTGAACAAAAATTCACAGAGTTTCACCTTTCTATGTATTTAGCTGATGGTCAGCAATCCACATCCCTTGTTAAAAAAGCTAAAGTGCCAATCACCATAGGTGGACGAACTTTCCAAACCGATTTAATTTTTTTGCCAAATGCAAAGGGTAACCGCACCCTTCTAGGTGTTGACTTTTTAAGGACATCAGGAATCGTAATGGACATGCGTAATAATTTTGGTATTTTGGTAACAAACCAAGCTTCAAGATACCTTTCTCAAAAGATGTTCCTTTGCCTGTAGACGACAGCACTGCCAAAATAAATAGTAGTTCCTGTCCCGCAAATTCAATTCTTAGTGATGTTCCATTACAAATCAAATCTGTTGATGAAACTGAGATTGAATATCTCCATTTACGAGAAGAAGAAGGACAGGCCCTGAATGTAGAAGAAAGAAATTATTTGATGGTGCTACTTAATGAAAGTAAAGATGTTTTCAGACCCGGGGAGAACCAACTCCATTCGTGAAACACTTTATAAACACAGGTGACCACCCACCAGTTTCAACTGCACCTTATAGATTATCTCCAAACAGAAAAGAACTCTTAAGGAAAGAAATTGATAAACTTTTGGCTAATAATATTATAGAAGAATGCGAGTCCCCATACGCAGCTCCAGTGGTTTTAGTGCCCAAGTCTAATGGATCTGTTAGGTTGTGCATAGATTATCGTAAATTAAATGCGATTACTATACCTGACAAATATCCCCTGCCCCTTATGGATGCTCTTTTACATGATGCAAAATCTTCTGCTTTTATGTCTACCCTTGACTTAAAATCCGGTTATCATCAAGTAGAGGTTAATCCAGCGGACCAGGACAAGACTGCATTCGTTTGCTCTTTTGGTACATTTAGGTACAAAAGAATGCCCTTTGGACTTCGCAATGCCCCAGCGACCTTTCAGCGTCTTATGGACCAATTTCGTAATGGATTGCCAAATGTAAATATTCTGGTGTATTTAGACGATATCGTTGTGTTGTCTGAAACGTTTGAACAACACATTGAGGACTTAAGAAGGGTCTTCGACAGACTTAAAAATTTAAATTATGTGCTAACAGAGAAAAATGTAAGTTTGTTTGCTCTCGTGTAAAATACCTTGGATTATGGATAACTCCTAAGGGAATAGAGGTGGATCAAGATAAAACTGCAGCGATACAAAACATTCCTTCTCCGAGAAATCTAAAGCAGCTACAGTCATTTTTACAGACCTGCTCATGGTATAGAAAATTCATCCCGAATTTTTCAGATATTGCTAGACCCCTTAGCAACTTGACAAAGAAAAGTACTGCTTGGAAATGGAGGGAAATTGAGCAACAAGCATTCCAGACCCTCAAGCAATGTTTAATAACCCCGCCAATACTGAAGCAAGTTGATCCCCTAAAAAGCCTTTTATCATCCGGATGGATGCAAGTAGTTACGCCCTAGGTGCAGTTCTGCTACAAGGAGAAAGTTCCGCCAATGGACAGCCAATAGAATATGCCAGTAGACTCTTAAGCTCTGCTGAGAAGAATTACTCGACAACAGAACGAGAAGCCTTGGCTGTAGTCTGGGCCCTTAACAAATTTAGAGGGTATATTGAAGGTGCAGAAATAACAGTGGCATCCGACCACCAACCATTAAAGTGGCTGATGAGCTTAACATCTCCAACCGGAAGATTAGCCCGTTGGGCACTTCAAATACAATCTTACAATCTGAAGATTGATTATTTTCCCGGAAGATGCAATGTTATTGCAGATATGCTTTCTAGGCCAGCGTCTAAGGACGAAGAAATTTGTGAATTAAAAACTATAATTATTGATTTCCCGACAAGAACAGCTAATGAACTAAGAACAGAACAATTGAAGGATCCTGAGTTAGAAAAGATAATTAATTGCTTTGAAAACCACAACAAGGGAGTTGACTTTGCCAATTGGACTGGGAGAGGGTACGTGATGAATCAGGGAGTACTATATCGGTACTCACCTCATGTTGAAGTCGATGAAGCTCAATTAGTTGTCTCTACTCACGAGAGAGAGAAGATATTAAAATTGCACCACGATGCTCCCACCGCTGGACATTATGGAGCTGATGGTACCTTTTCTAGAATTTCTTCAAAATATTATTGGACTGGTATGAGGAAATTTATTGCCGATTATGTGAAGAGCTGTTCAGAGTGCATTAGATATAAAGCCACAAACCAGAAACCTGCTGGTCTTCTGCAGACCCCTGTTCCAGCTCAACGATTCGAGAGCATAGCTATTGATCTTTTTGGTCCTTTACCAGAAACGAGAGAAGGAATGAAGTGGATATTCATAGTGGAAGATTACACCACAAAATGGGTAGAATTATTTCCATTAAAGCACGCTACTGCTAAAGAATGTGCTATAACACTTCTAAATGAAGTCTTCCTAAGGTACGGCGTGCCCCGTCGACTAATATGTGACAATGGGACTCAATTTGTAAGTGCGGTAATGCAGCAGTTATGTTATGTCTTGGATATCAATCAAAGTCTCATTCCCGTATATCACCCACAGGCAAATCCAGTAGAAAGAAAAAATAGGGACTTGAAACCTCGCTTGGCAATGATGGTAGGTAACAACCATACATTATGGATTGAAAAGATACCAGCTATTAGGTTCGCATTGAATACTGCAAAATGTGAGTCCACAGATCACACGGCAGCATACCTAACCTTCGCCAGAGAATTACGAACTTTAGACCAAGTAAATACTGATCTACGATCTGTCATACATAACGATAATTTTGTACCTGAATTTACACCCTATTTAAAACGCTTTGAAGGATATATGTCACAAATTAAAGAAAATATTGAGATGAGTCAAGATCGTCAAAAAACATCTGCTGACAAATCACGTAGACCAAGTCCTGACTATAAAGTTAATGATCTAGTATGGGTACAACTGCACCCATTAAGCAAAGCGAGTCAAAACAGGAGTGCCAAACTGATGCCCAGGAGAGACGGGCCTTACATTGTGCTATCCCAGAGATCCCCCACCACATTTGTAGTAGCTAGTTGTGACAAACCTGACGAACCTTTAGGTGTCTATCATGCATCAGCTTTAACACCTTTTCTGAATGTCACACAAACCCAGTCTCCTGTAGTACCTCTCAGGAGAAGAGGAAGGCCTCGCAAACAACCATTGATTCCTAGAGGAACTGCTGGAGCGAATGCCATATTGTCTGATAGTACACCACCTCGCCGAGACGGTCTTCGGCGGTGTAGGGGGAGAATGTAACAGTTACATTTAAACTCTGCCTTCCCTTGACAAATAACGACAGCCAGGTGGCGCTACTTGTTCTTGGGGTAAAAGAGAACGTTTTTCATGAGTTCTTGTTTTCCGCCGGACGGTCCCCGAGCTATGGATACACGTGGAGTCAGGGAAAGCCTTTCCCTCCTTTGATGTCTTATGTTATTTTGTTTGTGTGTGTATCTCCTTGTGTTGTGGAACTTCATGAATATTAAAATATCTTGTTCCTGTAACCATCAAAGGCTGCATTAATTAGTATTTCACAACATGGGAGTATTACACTTGTAATATAATCATTAGTTCAAATATAATACAAATCAAAATTGTGAAAACAAAATATTGTCTTTTTTTTATTTTTATTTAAGTATCTTGTTTTTATTACTTTGTAACAGCTTTGTGAAATTCATTTTATTAATCTGTGCCTTTGAGAATTTTGGTATTTGCTGTAAGTTTCTTCCACTTTTTAAAAAAAGTTAGCTTTGGAAAATACAATTAGATTTACCTAAATTAATACTACTCGATTCAAGTTATAATTTTAGACCCTGATTACTTGTTGTTGTTACTTATGCCATCTGTCCGACGATGTCAGAAGGAGACCCACGAAATTCATCGCGGCAAAGGGCTAGAAGTACGAACGCTTGCCGTTAGCCGTAGCTTTGAGCACCTAACACACAATAGGAGTTTTGGCTCAGTTCCACTCCAATTTTAAGGGAGAATACCCTGGTGGTGGTGGGGGCCTCCCACTTCTCTTCCCCTTCCACCAACCTCACGAGAGGACTTGCGGCTCGACAGCTATTTAGAGTACCTCCCTCCCTGCCGCAAAGGCACTATACATTTACGAACATGCATGCATTATCCGGGATTCGAACCTGGGCCCTACGGCACACCAGTCAGTTTCGCTAACCACTATACCGAATGGGCGTCTCCCTGATTATTATCCTATCTACATTTATATTGTTACAGTATATACATATATCCTATCTACATTTATATTGTATTTTTATTTATGCATATAAATTTTGAAAATGTTAATAAAGGGGGAGGGACTTCAAGTTGGAATGATTATATGTCTGCAAAACAAAAATAAAAACAGTAATTTGAGCTGTATATTCCTCCCCCCTCCTTTGCAACTTTCATATTTAACTGCTTGCAAATGATTAATCATCGAAGGTTTTGCGATTTTTGTTTATTTAGAATACAAAAATTTGTGGAGATTCCCCAGTGGAGAGTGGTTAGTAGAAAGTACCCCGAATTTTTTTTAATTGAATTTAATTTTATTTGAAATTGAATCTCAGGTGCGCGCACGCGAAGTTAATCAACCAAAATGAGGCTAAATGTTTGTTGCTAGAATTGATATGCTATCCCTTAACTTTTTCTGTGCAAAAACGTATCATCAGAAAAATGCAAAACAAATGTAATAATTAAAACAATTAGCTTTTCCCCCCGTAAATATAAATTTCTTCTACAAAATACCTGGTATTAGAGAGCTCCAAATAAAACAATTTACTTTGTTGCAATAGCAAGTGTGTTACAGATTTTTTTTTTCTCCATGAAATTTTCTCTTTTATCCTATGTAAATATCCAGTAATTCAAATTTTTGTCAAACCCATGGCTGTCTTTGACTTTTGATATATTTATTTACATATTCACAGAAAATTAATAATTTATGAAGTCTGGCTCGTATACTTTGATAATGTTGCAAATTAGTGTGGAGGAAAAGCAGCCAACAATTCCAATTTTTTGAATAATAGATTTGTTAGTGGATAAGGACAAACAGGTGATTACACGAAGTCAAATCGAAGTATATTTTCAAAGAAATATCATAACAGATTATTTACAATAGTGCAAATCGCACTCGCAAGAAACAAGTTTTGCAAAGTTCCAGAAACGGCTCCTTAAACAGTTCCAGTAGCACAAGAACTCAGATAAAATCTCTCTTATCGTTTTCAATGCACAGATAGTCCAATCATCTTAAGGTTTCGCTGCGGAATGAGAGATAATAAGCTGAAAACTCGTATATACCTTTATTTTGGCATTCTAAAAGTTGTCTCAAAAGTCTCATAAAATCTCATGCCTGCGTCTTAAGATATTCAAGGTCAAAGGCAAAAAAATTCGGTTTTTTGCAAATATCTCGTTTCCTATGGCTTTAATGTTATTTACATTTAATATTAATATTGTAGAGAATAAAATTTTCTATAATTTCAATTGAAACAATTTTTTATACATCAAACCGTTTTTTGAGATAGAGGGCGCTGAATGCTCAGCGCTTAGTTATCTACAGCAGAATGCAAGGTCGACCGTAAGTCACATGATATAATACGCTGTATATAGTCTATTAACCTTAAAAATATACATAGTTATGAACATTTGGCCTTTTTATTAATTATTACATTACATTTAGTAATAGATTTCATTAAACAAGTATATGTTTCTTTTATAACTAACTTTTGAACTACACTGTTCATGTAGTTCAAAAGTTGTTGACAGATATACTTATATTCTATTATTATATGCAAGTTACATTTAAAGTAGAAAAAAATAAAGTAAGTAATTTTTAATTACATTTTTACTTAGAGAGAGAGAGAGAGAAATATCGTTTTATACAATTATTACAATTGAAATTCAGATGTAAAGAGAACAAACAAACAAAAATTTTAATTATAAGACGAACACGAATGTTAATTTTTTACCTCTTATTCTTCATTGTCTTTCGATCACTCGAAAATTTGCAATTCATTCTCATTATTTTCGTTGTCAAGGATATTTTTCTCCAAATCTTGAAGGATTTCGGAATCAATAGTACAATCTTCATCGAGATTGCTCTCGTATCGTGAAGCATTGAAGCAAGCTTGCCCATTACACTGGCCACAAGCTGAAGAACATTGAAACTCCGATTTCCTACATCCACAGCGTAAACCACAACCATTTTTGCAGTTGAAAAATATGGTATTGAGTAATTCATCTGGAGCAGGCAGTAATATTGTCGTAATCGGTTCAAAGAATTCATTCCGCAGAATCCAACCCCATTCCTGGGGTTCTAAATCATTCCCTAGCCAAGTTTGAACTTGATAATATACACAGCTAATGTGTTGCTGAGCCGCTGCACTTGTTGGTGGAAGATTGGATAACTGCACGGGTTTGTTGAGCTTTGTTGACTTGATGAATTGAGTGTGTGTGTGTGTATATATATATATATATATATCGTAGATTATCAATACTGTTCTCAGATTTTGGAGCATTGTATATCGCCAACAAGACTCGTAATCCATTTTCATGTGATGTTTGTACAGGACAGTTTTCTTCTTGGAATACTTGAGCTAGTTAATTCAAGTTCAGAAGATTCTCTAATATTCTAATGAAAGTTCCCCCCCCCTTTTTTAAAAAGTGCAGATGTTGTATCACAGCCACTAAATGCATGCAGAAACAAAATATGCTTTTTACAATGAGGATATTTATCAAAACCTTTGGAAAAGTATATTTGAGTTTTAACATTCCCTTTGCCAACTTTTTTAAAGAACACTTCTTTTTGATGCGCTTGAGTACGTCCAATTAAAATGACGAGCAAATCAATATCTTCTCCTACTATGACGGCAGTCCTGTGATGTTCCGATTCTCTTATAGCTGTTTCTACGATAAGAACATCTGCATCATCTTTGGCCTGTTTTATCGTGATATCAACAGATTCTAATTTCCCAATCAACATGTTAATAAAAAAATTTTATTACATTGATTCGACAAAAAATTCTCTTGGCTTATTGATACTATCATTGTTTCATCGAAACAAACATCATTATATTTTGATAAAGCAGGAGTTCTTTAGCTGTTCCATTGCTTTTATGTTTTTGCTATAGTCCGAGTATCCATCAAATACTACTACAAATTCAGAACCATAATGTTTTTGTAAATATTTTACGTATTTATCGAAAATTATTAAAAAAGTATCGTCTTTACTCCATACGATGCGATGCAAAAGAAACCCACCATCGATAATGTATGTTACATTATTTTCATCGAGGTCAAAATCTACAGGAGTCATAATGTCGCTTTCGTGGTTTTTCTCATGCCATCATTATCAAATAAAGTTAATGGATATGGACTTAGTTCATATTAGAGATAGTCTTGAAGATTACGTTCAAACTGTTTGCTTGCAGTTTTTCTTTGGAAGAGTAGCAATGGATCAATTGAAACTCTACAACCGTTAATTTTGACAGATTTGTTGACAATCGAAAGCGGTAAAACCTTATCGGGTCGTTTTAACTTTATTTCGTTAAATTTTAAACCAGTTATCTATACCATTGATTGTAATCCGATTTCATGGGCTTTGTGACAGTTAATTTGATCATTTCCAACTATTACAGAAACTAAAGATACCAATTGTTGCGTATTTGGAAAGGGATTATGAAGTGTAAGCCATTCAACTAGTTTACTTACATCAGTATTATCTCTTTTTACTCTTGAATCCTTAGCATCAACGTGTTGTTCAGTAGAGTCTAAAGGAATTTTACAAAACCTCTCCACCTCGTCACAAATTGTATTTGTAGCGTACATAGCAAACACCCATTTACATAAAACACTTTCTTGCGTACTTCGACCACGAGATACTCCCCCTTCTGTCTTCATAAATTTCATTAGACTTTGTTCGATAACCCTATCTGTCCATGTACCAGAATTAAATTTCTCTGTTCATTTCACGGTGAAGAATCCATTTTTAAAGTTCTTAAGAGTCTGTCCATCCATTTTATTTTCTAAATCGTTCATATCTTGAAGATATAAATGTGCAGACTTCGCATGTAAAAAATTACCACTAGCGTGAAAATATGGCAGCATTCTTCGTACAGCATTAAGATGTTCTTTGAAAAATCCCAGTCTTTCAGCGCGAATAAAGTCGAGTGCTATTGATACCATTTCGAAATATTGTACCCATAATTGTGATGTAGGACCTCGAGCTTTTAATTCATTCAGTTTATTCTGAAATTGATCAATAAATAAGTTTAAGTTGCCTACACCCCCTTCAATGCCTCCATAGGAAACATTTCGGCAATTGATTTGTTCAGTTAACTCCATTTAACACACAATCTTCAATCTTCATGTGTTCGAAGATTATCATTGACAATGCAAGCCGTAACAATGTATGACCTCTAATACTTCTTGAATAAGCGTGACCATTCAACATTTTGTCGACTGAATTCGTAGCATATATTTTACCTAGAGCTTCTTTGAGTCCACTTCCATCCATTATATATCCAATCGATCCAAGAAAGGACATGAGCATATGAAATCCTCCTAATTTAACAACTATCTTACATAATTCTGAGTTAGCATCCGACGCAGCTACTATTTCACGTGCTTTAGAGTAGAGAGGTTGATCAAAAGTAATTAAACACGTTTTTTGGCCATGTAACTTGGCAATATTTGTAGCGCAATGTAAAGTAGTATAAATTGTGTCTACGTTACTGGCAGGATGATCAATAAAAGGAAGAAACATGACCTGAGAAGTAAAAAAATCCTTATTATTTTTAGTGAGCTGTTCGAGTAAGCCATTCCACCCAGATAATGATGAAATATTCTTCCACTTTCCGTATAACCGAAAAAAATCAATACCTTTTAAATTATTTTCTGTTAATGCTTGATCACCATGTAGATTTTTGACTTGAATTTTGCTGTATCCAGGTACAATTGGTTTTCATATGCTAGAAGAGACACGTGTGATATTGCTGCTAACTCTTTTGCACATGGTTTGGCTGTATATTTTTGTATACGGTCATTGTAAAGAACAGCATCTTTTGGAGTAACAATCTTAATCATCCCCATAACATGGAGAATATTATTACCATCAAGAGTATAGACATTTATATCAGCATTGTCCCCAACATATTGAACTAGCACCCCTGATTTCGATGATAAAATACAAGGTTGTGGATGGTAAACTGCTGAAATTTTGAACTGTACAGTATTACAATACGAAGCTGCAAAACCCAGGCTATATAACACTTCTATAAGTCTTTTAGATCCATATCTTCTATGAAGAAACACAGAAAGGCTTAATAGTAGCTGTGATGAAAATGATCGTTCTCGTAATGCAGCCATTATTGCATGACTTATTGACGTGCATTTTGTTTTTAAATAAGCTATTTTTCCTTTTTCTGTTTTTCATTATGACTTCTCGTAAAAAATGCAACAAACTTTTTGGTATATCTTGATTTACATCATCCAAAATTTTACTTGAAGGTGGATAAGACTTGGTTTCAACCACAGATGACCGAATGTCTTCACGAATAATAGCTGCTGCAACTTCTACAATTCGCAACCGTTCTTCTCTTCGGGATCCCTTTTTTTATTATCATACCTAGCTTTTGATAATATATTAGCTTGTGTATCACGAAAAGATATGATTGTAAAAGATCTTACTTTTGTCGTAATTATTATATTCGTCAAATATTTTTGTTGAAGTCTCGTAATTATAGTTTTATCATCTGGTACATACCCCGTAAGGACATCTATGAGCTCTTTCAATGTAAATTGGGAATCGTCGTGATTTTCGATGTAATTAAAAATCTCTGCCATAGTTTCTGAGACTTGACTATCTTGGCGAGACTTCTTTTCAGTAGATAGTATCTGATTTAAGAAATTAGTGTTGCAGATTTTGCTTCAGAAGCGATCAAGTCATACTCACAAAGTATAGGATCTTTCACTAATTCTCCTATAGAATCCCCACGTTCTTCTGCTTTTTTAAGACATTGTCTTTAAACTCAAGAGTACTCACTTTACTGATCTTACGCCTGTACTTCTCTTTTTTTTTAGTTTCTGTTGCTTCATCAGCTACTTGACCACAAAATAAACAGAGCTTTTTGAAATCAAACGCTTCATTTCTTCTTTTACGAGGGACACTAGGTGTTGATAAAGGTTCACTGTTTTCAATGCGTCGTTTCGATGCTGCAATCCCCTCAGGGGGCTCACCTTCTTTAGGTGAGTACGGGTGTCACAATCCCGAGGTGGCCTAGTGATCTTTTCCTTTTCCCACGGCGTTTACTGTCTTTGGTAAACACGGGCTTCACGAACCCGGGGTACCCTAGTGATCCTTCTCTATTTTCGACCCTCTTTCTTGTCATTCAATTCATTCTTTCTTTCTCTTCCCGTCTAGACCACAGATATTAAAACAAATGTTTGGCGCAGTATAGCCGAAATCGGCTCTTGCGCCAATAAACCCCAAAATCACTCACTCACTCACTCACTCGATGCTGCAATAGAATTTTTACTAATGTACACTTTTCGGCACTCGGTATGTACATTCACGGAGGTTGAAGAATTTAAAAAATCAATGTGACCGTCCTTTCGCTCGATACTTGCTGCTCTCAAAGTTTTTAAACAGCGCACTACATTAACAGGATAAGCTTGTGATCAAGGCCGGATCTACGTATGGGCTAAATGGGCTGCAGCCCAGGGCCTCCGGGTTCTAGGGGGCCCCCTTTCCCGTTGAAGATAACAAACATAAAAAGTGCTTACAATCAAAATAGTAATACAATAAAATAAACCAGTAAAAAATACACAAATCAAGAATAAAATACCCGGAATACAATACCAAATTTATTTTCGAGAGCAAGAGCAATTTACTTTTGTTTTTCCGCCCTACAACCGAAAACGCGGAAGTTAATAATTATTAATTTCAAAAATCGTCTATATATATTATGTAAATACCTTAATAAAAACAAATTAAAATATGTATAGTATGCTGGTGATTTTCTTTTAGAAGCCATTCTATAATTGAATGTAAAATGTTTAAACCTGAAGGGAATTTCTTGTTTTTCTTATAACCAGAGAGGTCTAGAAACAACGATTTTCATCTAATTGCTAGAGGTCAAGTTAACGGATTCACGGCAGGCATGTCATGAGTTCGAGACTAGTGCCACTGAAGACCCTCCGTGTAGGGGAGCGATGCATGTTAAATCTGTCGAGAGCTCAAACGTTCTTCCGTTGGTGTGGTGTGATAGTTAGGAGAGAGGCTGAGGTGTCACCCTCGTCACTTGACCAAGGCTAAAAATTACGAGGTCAATCACCAAAAGCTCTCTTGTAGCTGAACAGTGTGACTTTAATATTCACTCACTCACTCACTATTTATCTAGTTGCTGAGAAATTAATTTGCCTTATCAAGAACCAATATTTACATAGATTTATTTAACAGGATAAAAATCACTTCTGCCAAATTTCCCAGGCTAATTTGTCTGAGAGAATTCCTTTTCAAATAGGGTTTTAGCAAAAATATCGATTTAAAAAAAAAATCCTGATATGATGGAAAAAATGAAAGTCATTTTCGAAATCAGCACACTAAATAATATAAAAATCACTGAAACCTCTTTTGTACTTTTCCAAAACTTTAATTTTGTAGGCTTGTGTATTAATAGACAGAGACTCTATCATAGAGTGGCGCATTATGAGCATAGATCATTTATACAAACGTAGTGGCACTATTTCTGTAGCCATTTATTTTTATGTAATAATAGTTCAAAGTTACAATATTATAATGATTTGGTGATGTGTCCTACGCATAATACCTGAAATTAAAAGATATTTAGGTATCTGTTTATTGGTTTCAAGTAAAAAGTGAGTACAAATATGCATTTCTAAATTATTTAAGTAGGAAGACAAGGATTAGGATTCTTCACGTAGGTTCGTGGCCTAAATCGCTAAGTAACACATTTATTGATTATATTCTTTCAGAGATGAAATGAGTTATTTTCAAAATAAAGATCCAAACAATATATATTCTGTTTCTCTAAGAGAATAAAAAGAACAAAAGAGATCATTTTCTAATAATCATTTCATTAAAAAACTTAAAAATGGCCTAGTTTTGGAAATATCTTGGCTTTGTTATTCAACTAGTATTGGTAGTGTTTCTTGTTTGACCCGCAAAACTTTTTTCTAAAACAAATTCTTAATACCCAACTGGCTTTTCTGATTGGAAACACGTAACAAGTTGTTTAGAAAATCATGAAAATTCTATTGAACATACAAATTCAATGTTAGTTTGGTTGACACGAAAATAAAATAAAACTGTTTTAGATAAACAGTTACAGGATCAACTAAGAAAAGATACAGAATATTACCACAATGTCCTCAAACGTGTTATTGCGATAGTAAAGTATTTGGCTACAAGAGGTTTATCATTTAGAGCAGGGGAACTCAACCTTTTTTTACGCCGAGCCACATATATCTGCCATGTATTTTACGAGGTCCGCAACTTGAGGATTAATGGGGAGAGAGAAGCTATTAGAAAGGACATTAAAATGTCAAAAATTAGTCAAAATATAAAATGTCATAATTTTGGATCTTATTTTAAAACTATATATATATATCAAACTCTATCAAACAAAACTTACAAAATATAGGTTTCATTCACTTTTTACCCAGTTTCGGGGGAATTTCTATTTCCGTTAATCTATGATCCCAAGCCCTTGTCTGCATTCTACTGTCATAAAAACATAGCTGCCAAGTGCTTGGATAATTTGATTTTTTTCTTTTGCCTTGCATATTTTTATTCAAATATTAATTTATCAAACGCAGAATGGTAGCAAAGAATTTTTATTGAACTACAGACTGAAATCAGTATTATCTGTTTAAACTGTCTGTTCTTACTTGCGCATTTTTGTTTCAAATTTATTCAAATACTTTTTTATTTTATTAAAAAAAATATCTGAACAAATAACTGAATTCATCAAAGAGTACATCGGAAGCATTTAAGAAAGACTCAAACAATTTCTGTAATAATTCTTAAGTTTACCATTAACAATTTCATATGTTTGTCAATATATATAATGTATTTAATTTTATAGGATGCTTTTCCTACCTCTTCGTTTTTGTGACATTACCACCTACAAAATATTTTATTGCTGTTTCAAATTTTTTTTTTTAAGAAAACCAATTTATCTCGTCTTTAAATGGATCCTCAAGAATAAGAACCATTGAAAGATTTGTGTTTAGTAGTACAGTGACGAGCAAAATTATATTTTTTATATATAACATTTTCTCGACAAATCAAACAAGTTGTTGGTCCATGTTTGGTTTTTCTACGTAATAGTCAAGATACCAATCGTTTTGAAACATCAAATAATTTTTAGACATGAGGGTTAGTTAAAAATTAGTTTCACCTATAAAATGGTTGCTACTGCATTATTATTTGTCATCACTAACCATTACAATTACAAAAAGGGAAAAAATATTTCACAGTTCGTACCAGCACGATATCGATAGCAAAATTGATAGATTTGGTTGCTTGATTGATAGAATTTTTCGCTAAATTTTTAATACATCATTCTTAAATAATTGAATTTCTTACTTCAACGGACCAAGACCAGGACACTCAGAATGGTCCGGTGGGCCACAGAATAGTCCGCTGATTTAGAGGTACCGAGGAAGTTTCTGGTTCTTCTCATAATGGTAATTTTATGCGTACCCTTAAACTGTTAGCAGAGTTCAACTCATTCATTCGTGCACATATTGAACAACGAGAATTACGACCAAAATCATTAATATTGTACTTACCAAGAACGATATATGAGCAAATACTAATTGAGATAATGGGCAAGCAAATCATTAAACAATTATAACTCAAATAAATAACAATGACACACAGTACTATTCAATAGTGATAGATTCAACAGCATATTTGTCCCACAATGACTAACTTGCTAATATACTACGACAGTGATTGCGAATCTATGACCCGTGGGTCAGCCACTAACCCACGCAAGCTTTTTAACTGACCCACGATTGCTAGGTAACCACTTGTTTGCTTACGCGGGTTTATTTAGTTTTTCTAACTTGTGTGGATTATTTATATTCTATTTGTATTTTTTCAAGCCCTGTATTGACACAAAATCAATTTAAAGACTGTCTATAACCTTTAGTTTGATCATTATAGTTCCAAAGTTACGAAAATGACAAAAAATGTATATGAAGATATGTAGTATTTGAAATAAAGCAGAAGTGTTTACAAAATATCAAATAAAGTGTATAATTTTACTCACATTTGATTTGTTGCAAAAAAAAATCGACAAACCAAAGCACAAAAATCTAACCATATTTAAAGCACTTTCTTCGAATGAAATGCACTTTTGTAAGATTATGTTCAGTTATGTTTGTAGAGAGAAACTTCCATAGCACATGTATCGTCTCCTCACTGTTTCACCCTGTGAGATGCCAATGGGGGCCATGCACATGTCTCTTATTCTTTATAATGGCAATTTTCGCCTCGCAATTTAAGGCGCTTGCCCCAGTCAGTACCAGTGTTGAACTTACATTTCGAACGTATTTAAAAGTAATTTGTAGTATGTATATATGTATGTATATGTATATATTAGCTATGTCAATACAAAATTTCTTCTCAAATTATTGTATTCGAAATATAAATATTTTTAATTGTAGCCCGTACTACGTCGGCGGTTAAAAAATTAAAAACAAGCCGTACAAGTTCCATATCAAACGGAAAGGTTTGATAAATATGGGGGGATTGATCATTTTCAAAACACAATAATTTTTAAAAACTCCGTTGACATTTAAGAAAATGCAATTAAAAAACATGTAATGATTATTCTAAAAATAAAACAAGATTTTGAAGAGAGATTCAATAAATTTAACAGTTTGGAAAATACATTCTCTTTATTTTATATCCATACTAAGTAGAATTTGAAACAATGGTGTTAACCGAATTTTTGTGGCTAGGTATCGATAATTTAGAATTGGAATTAGTTAAACTTCGAAGCAGCGTAGTGTGTAAAAAAATTTGAAGATTTAATTTCTGAAGCAGAAGGAGAAAAATTGCGTGAAAATCTTGCAGATACTATTGATCCCACAGTAAAAATTGAAAATATTATGTTATACATATGGGATTTTTTACCAAATAATTTTATGTCCATGAAAAAACTAGTTAATATGTATGCTCTTTCAACGATGTTTGGCTACACATATTCGTGTGAAAAATTGTTTTCTTCAATTAACTTTGTAAAATCTTCTAATAGAAATAGACTTGACAGGCCTACTGTCAAGTAGCCCTGTACTATACTAGTACTGTACTGTATAGTATACTACCGCTAGTTTATTTGTATTCTGCTAAGTCTTAGGCGTGATTGAAATCACGCCAAACAGGCTATAGACGGAATATAGATATTATTCAAGATGGCCGCCTCACACCTCGCGAAATATGAATAATAAAAAAATATTACTGTAACTTGATGAAACAACTGAGAACTGTAGAATTACAACCATTTAAAATGATTTAAAAAGTGGAATAAAAAGAAATTCCCTTTATTTCCCAAGTAAAACGGCGCAGAAAAGTGAAGAGGGAAATTGAATGCGAAGAATTTCAAAATGATTGTAGAAAAAGATATTAAAATAAGCGAAAGCAGTAAAAAATTAAAAATAAATAAATAAATCATTTGAGGGTAAAAGAAGAATTAAATACTAAAAAAGCGACTTCATTATGTGAAGTGAAAAAAATTAGGGAATCATAATTAAAAATAAAACTGTAGAAATTAGCTATTTGCTACCATTAAAAAAGAATTCTGCCTGACAGAGGTGGAATGCACCACGCAATTTATTACTTTTTTAAGAAAAAGTTGTTGAGTCTTTACCAGATTTATATGTCACATTTCCCATTGGGTGAAATCAGAAAAATCTTAACTAAAGTACGAAAAAAGAAATTCAATACCTTAAAAAAATGAAATTGACCAAAAGAGCGAAGACTAGATTTTAGTATATTACTATTTCGAGTGTGCCGCGGAATCTCAAAAGCTTGAAGAATTTAAATTACTTCTGATTGTGCGGACTTAAATATTTTGTTCCTTTTTAATTAAGTAAAGTTAACGGTATATGCAGCCTTCAATACAGCTCAATTACTTTTATATAAAAATATGTTGAGGAAATAACAAAATATACCATTATTGAGATACATCAAAAACTCTTTTTTTCATTTAAAACTGTCTGAAAATAACTAAAAACAAGTTCAAACTCACTAATACTGTACAATAGCGAATCGATTACACATCATTAAAGCCTTTCTGAGTAAAAGCAGTAGAGAGAATCTGACGTTTTTATTATATTAATATATATAGCTTTATTTTTTCTTAGGAAACCGTCGTCGCTTAGGAAGCTCAAGCGTTTATTATATCGATTTACCTTCACCCCGTCTTTGGAGACCATCTTTATTTAGGATGTTGACTCAAAGCTTTATCGTTTCTTTGGAGACCGTCCTCATTTAGGATGCTGACTCATAGCTTTACCCTGTCTTTAAAAACCGTCCCCAGTTAGGATGCTGACTCTTAGCTTTACCTTGTCTTTGGAGAGCGCCCTCATTTAGGAGGCTGTTTCATAGCACTACCCTGTCTTGGAAACTGTTCTCGCTTGGGTAAGCTCACGTTTATATTGAATCCGTATACCTTTGCCTTGTCTTTGGACACCATCATTCATTATAGATACTGACGCACATCCTTACCCTGTCATAGGAAACTGTCCTTGCTCAGGATGCTGATAGATAACTTAATTCTGTCTACAGACACCGTCTTCATTTAGGAAGCTGCCGTATTTATTCTATATACAAAGCATTACTCTGCTTCCACCCACTGTTTTCGCTTAAGAGAGAAGCTGACGTTTTTATTGCATTAAGATCGCTTTACTTTTACTTTCGGATATCGTTTGCGAATGCATTACTGAATTATTTTTTGTTCATTTTATTAATAAAAATATGCTCATATTATGTTTCAGTAAATAAATTGTTGGGATTCACGGCAGTAACCCCGTTTGATTAAAAAGATCTTAGCTTTAATGTCTTATAACTAACCATTTTTTAAAATTTTAAATCACTTAAAAAAATTTACCACAATTATTAATTTCTTATTTATAACTAATATATATCTCGCCAAAAATAATATCGTTATAATATGTCTGGAGTAAATTTGCTGCAGTAAATTTTTTCCCTTCAATTATAAAGAAGAATCTTAAATATTTCTAAAAAAAAGTTATTAATCCCAGTTAAAACTTATTCATTTTTGACTCTTCCAAATAATTTGATGGAATAGGGAATATGATTGCGTACAACTTTAACAGAGCTTGACCTTGCCATTTTATCAACAAAAAAAATGCAGGCATATATACACTGGTGTCCAAAAGTTGAGCATAATTGATAATTATCTGAATAAAGAAGGAACTGTAAATCAGAATGGCGGGAAACGTCATAGGCGAGTGTAAAATGGTTATAAAATAAGGAAGCAAATCAAAAGAATGCTAATAATTAATTTTATTATCCAAAGTAGCAGCTTGAAAGAAAACTGAGCATAGCAAGGACTCACACTTTAAAGAAAAAATGAAAGAAAACATTAAATAAAATACGGATGCTGCAGTTTAATAAGGCGTGTGGTCACCTCTGACAGCCAGGCACGCTGCACAGCGATTTACCATACTAGCTATGAGATGATGAATGAGTTCTGGGATCAAACGGTTCCAAGCTTCTTGGAAAGCTCTCTTCAGTTCTGTAAAGGAGCTTGGTGGGTGCGAAAGGGCTGCAATTTGTCTCTCGAGCATATCTCATACATGCTCGATAGGATTTAAATCAGGGGAATTCACAGGCCACGACATGTGCTGGATGTTTTCCGTTTCAAGGAAGTCATCAATCAGCACCGCTCGGTGACATGGCGCATTATCATCCATGAATATGAAGTCAGGACCGACAGCACCTCCAAACAAGTGAACATAAGGCTCAAGAACTTCGTCTCTGTATCTTTGATCTGTCACAGACCCCGTGTCAAAGAAATGGAGGTCTGTGCGGCCGTCCATCATGATGCCTGCCTATACCATTACTCCCCTTGATGAAAAATGATGTCTTTCCGTTATGTTTCTTGGTTCAAAACGTGTTCCACGTTCTCTCCATATCGTTACCCTCCGAGAATCACTACTCAGACTAAACCGGGACTCGTCACTGAACATCACATAGGCCCACTCTCCCACACTCCAATGTTGATATTTCAAACTCCAGTTCAAACGAGCGCGTTTATGCGCAGACATGAGGGGAATGCAAACTGCTGGTCTTCTGGCATACAGGCAAGCATGATTGAGTCTCCTGTAAACAGTTTGTCTTGAAATTCGTATTCCTGGGGCGACTGTGAGCGCCGAACCCAGTGCTCTGGCAGTACTTCCCCTCTGACGTCGCGCACGTATTATCAGATATCAGTCTTGGCGAGGGCTTGTGACTCTTGGTAGACCTGATACTGGTTGTCGGGTAACATCTCCCGTTCTTTGAAACCTCTGCCACAGTCTTGAGATCACAGACTGGTCCACATTCAGAATTCGAGACTCTTCGGTTTGTGATCGTGAGGATTCCAGCATTCCAACGATTCTTCCTTTCGTAAACATGTCCGATTGGCGTCTTTGTGCCATCATTCACCTTGTTTGATGGTTAAGAACGTTCCTTCGCACAGCAGTTGCACGAAACTTGTCTGAACTGCCTATGCTGCGTGAATCGGTTTCTCTGCTTTCCGACATGCGCCGGTGTTTCGAGCAGGACATAGTCGACTGAAAAGTTTTGCATAAACCCAATGTTTCTTCTTCACCCAATTAACATCCGCAAGAAATTTGGAATAATTTTACGAATATTTACTCCATGTTTTTCGCATTTTACGATTTATGCTTAACTTTTGGACAGCAGTGTATATATATATAACTATCTGTGTCAAAAAATATGCAAGGGAAGGTGGCATATATATATATATATATATATATATATATATATTGAGGTAGACATACCATTACGCCGTTTTCGAAGACAATATGAGCAGCTGTCGCAGTTTGAGGAGGGGGGGGGAGAATAATCGTCATGATGGAAGCTATGCGGTCAGCTAGGCGAGTAGCTCGTCAATTAGGCCGCTCTGATTGTGTTGGGAGGAGATGTCATTTACACAAAGACCAGGCTCAGGACGCCCTCGTCAGACCAGTCGTCGAGAAGACTGCCACATCGTAAGAAATGCACGCGTACAGCCAACTGCTTCGTCGACCGCCATAGAGGCACATGCAGCACCTTCACTAGGGGTCCCTGCGTCTTCTTGAACCATACGATGGCACCTGGCTAAAGGACATTTGAGATCGCGGAACCCATTACGTGTGCTGCCCTTGACGCCTACCCATCCACGCCTCCGTTTGGAGTTGTTTCACCCTCGAGGAAACTGGACTGCAACGGAATGGAACCAGGTCGTCTTTAGAGACGAATCCAGATTCAATCTCAGCAGTGTTGACAATCGTGTTCATGTGTGGAGATCTCGTGGTGAACCCCAATCCTATTTTTGCTTTACAGTGACACACCACTCCCACAGCTGGTATGGAGTGACATTGCCTACAATACACGGTCACCCCTAGTATTGATCCGGGGTACCATGACAGCCCAGCGGTATGTCCATGACATCCAGCAACCACATGTGTTGCCCCTCATGCAATGGCTCTTAGGAGCCGTTTTAGACAAGACAATGCTCGGCCTCACACGGAAAGGATGTCACAAGACTGCCTCTGCACTGTTACTACTCTTCCTTGGTCTGCCCCATCCCTAGATTTGTCTTCAATCGAGCATATCTGGGATCATTTGGGACGGCGAGTTGGGCATCCCACGAGTTTAAGCGAACTACAGCAAACATGGAACGAAATGTCTCGAGACATCAAGAACTTGTATGCCTCAATGCCCGATTGCATCGCATCGTGCATTCGCGCTAGAAGGGGGTTTAACAGGGTATTAAATCCTCCGTTCTTTTGCCTTTTTCTCTGAAATAAAAGATCCTTTTCCTTTAATTTTCTAATAATTTACTTATTTCAAAGTAGTTATTACGTATGTAAAATTTCGTTTCATTTTGATGACTGTTTCTTGGTGTGCTAATTTTTTGTTTGTTTGTCTATGAGTGTATATAGTATGTAGTTTTCGTTACTCCTTGTTCATACAAACACTCATTGTCATTTGCACCAAACACTTCAGAACATTTAGCCCTACTAAATAACTTAAAATCGTCAAACCTTGCTTATTTTTACTCATTAAGCCAATTGAATTAAAGTTGTTTAGTTTTAAAAATAATTAGCTAAAAAGTTTTAAACTTAACTTTGATGCAAAGGGCATTAGTGACCCACGAGCTAGTACTAAAAAAAATATGAACAAAATTTGACCCACGTCTCAGAAAAGGTTTGCCATCCCTGTACTACGATATTGTTTTCGGGGAAAGTGTATGAAAGATGTGTCTCATAAAAAAGATTATTAGTCACACAGGTTTATATTTAATTATCTACAAGAATTTTTAGAAACAAATGGACTGCTATTGGATAATTGTAGGGGATAGTCATTTGACAACACTGCCAATATGTCCGGTCCATATAATGGTGTGCAAGCTCTTCTAAAAGAAATAAATAATAAATTCGCTAATTATATGTTCCGTGTGCTGCACATTCCCTTAATCTAGTCGTGCAGAATCAGTTAAGGTTGCAACTAAAATCGTGAACTTCTTTGGTTTAGTGCAACAAATATATATTTGCTTTTCTACTTCGACCTATAGGTAGAAACTTCTAAATCGTGAAATTAAACTGAAATTTACCTTATCAAGTTTAAGTCAGACCAGATGGTCTTGTAACTACGATCCTGTTGAAGTCTCAAAAGATAATTATTGTAATATCATGAATATTCTTAAGACATTTAGTGGCGATGTAAATGAGAAAATTGATTTTCGAAAAGAGGCAGTAAATTTATTTAATAAATTAACAAATTTCGAAACTGCCATTTTGATTATATTTTGGGAAGAAAATTTTTAGAAAGATTTAATTCAGTTAACAAAAAATTACATATTCTTGGGGTTTGGACATCTGTGAAGGGAATAAGTTAATTATGTCATTAAAAACGTTTATAAGCAATGTACGACGTGTGAATCAGATAAAAAACTAAAGGAGTATCAAGACGCAGCCAAAAAACTAAGTCCTAGAGTAGAAACAGAATATAGCGATGTGAACAAGAGACGGATTATTTCAAAATTTGTTGATAAATCCACAGAAAAAGCTATGTATGGGACAGAAAAATTTAAAAGAAACACGCTTATTGTAGCGCTTCTATTTAGATCCTTGATTTAAATAGAAGTCAAGTATATAAATTCAAAATATAGTAAGAAATTTAAATTTTTAATGGATTTGCAAGATCAAAGTAAGAACGTCGACCTGGAGAGTGTACGCGCTGTTACTGATTACTATTCAGATGATGTAGACCAATATTTAGTAAATGAAGGTGTTCGGTTAAAAACTTATCTAAAACTGTGCTAGAGTCCTATACTTGTAGTGATTTTTGAAAAGAAACTAGTTGAGGTTTTTCAAAATTTGTATACCATTTTAAAGATTTTTCTAACGCTCACTATTACAAGCCGTGGAGCGGAGCATGCGTTCTCTAAAATGCATTACATAGAAAACAAATATAGGACAACAATGAGAAATACTAGGCTTAATTATTAATCACTTCTTTCTATTAATATTGATCTCATTAAAGACTTAAAATGTGATAAGCCAATAAAAGAATATTCAGCATAAAAGTGTAGAAAAGTATTCTTTTATAAATTATGTTATTGTTTATAACGTATACTGGTGTCCAAAAGTTAAGCATAATTGATAATTATGCGAATAAAGAAGAAACTGTAAATCGAAATGGCGGGAAACGTGATATGCCAGTGTAAAAGGGTTATAAAATAAGGAAGCACAAATCAAAAGAATGATAATAATTAATTTTATTATCCAAAGTAGCAGTGTGAAAGAAAACTGAGCATAGCAAGGATTCACACTTTAAAGAAAAAATGAAAGAAAACATTAAATAAAATACTGATGCTGCAGTTTAATAAGGCGTGTGGTCACCTCTGACAGCCAGGCACGCTGCACAGCGATTTACCATACCTGCAATGAGTTGTGGGCTCAAACGGTTCCAAGCTTCTTGGAGAGCTCTCTTCAGTTCTGTAACGGATCTTGGTGGGTGCGAAAGGGATGAAATTTGTCTCCCGAGCCCACATGCTCGATAGGATTTAAATCAGGGGAGTTCGCAGACCACGACATGTGCTGGATGTTTTCCGTTTCAAGGATGTCATTAATCAGCACGCTCGGTGACATTGCGCATTATCATCCATGAATATGAAGTCAGGACCGACAGCACCTCGAAACAAGCGAACATAAGGCTCAAGAACTTCGTCTATGTATCTTTGAGCAATCACAGACCCCGTGTCAAAGAAATGGAGGTCTGTGCGGCCGTCCATCATGATGCTTGCCCATACCATTACTCCCCTTGATGGAAAATGATGTCTTTCCGTTACGTTTCTTGGTTCAAAACGTGTTCCACGTTCTCTCCATATCGTTACCCGCCGAGAATCAACTCGTCACTGAACATCACATTGGCCCACTCTCCCACACTCCAATGTTCATATTTCAAACTCCAATTCAAACGAGCGCGTTTATGCGCAGACACGAGGAGAATGCAAACTGCTGGTCTTCTGGCATACAGGCCAGCATGATTGAGTCTCCTGTAAACAGTTTGTCTCGAAATTCGTATTCTTGTGGCGACTTTGAGTGCCGAACCCAGTGCTCTGGCAGTACTGCCCCTCTGACGTCGCGCGCGTATTACCAGATATCGGTCTTGGCGAGGGGTTGTGACTCTTTGTTGACCTGATACTGATTGTCGGGTAACATCTCCCGTTCTTTGAAACCTCTGTCACAGTCTTGAGATCACAGACTGGTTTACAATCAGAATTCGAGACACTTCGGTTTGTGATCGTGAGGATTCCAGCATTCCAGCAATTCTTCCTTTCGTAAACATGTCCAATTGGCGTCTTTGTGCCATCATTCACCTTGTTTGATG
The DNA here is from genome assembly GCA_019973975.1 of Trichonephila clavata. NCBI lineage: Eukaryota > Metazoa > Arthropoda > Arachnida > Araneae > Nephilidae > Trichonephila > Trichonephila clavata. The sequence goes on from BMAO01015922.1 coordinate 82,259, forward strand.
GTTAACAACGTTCCTTCGCACAGCAGTTGCGCGAAACTTGTCTGAACTGCCTATGCTGCGTGAATAGGTTTCTCCGCGTTCCGACATGCGCCGATGTTTCGCGCAGGACGGAGTCGACTGAAAAGTGTTGCATAAACTCAATGTTTCTTCTTCACCCAATTAATATCCGCAAGAAATTTGGAATAATTTTACGAATATTTACTCTATGTTTTTCGCATTTTACGATTTATGCTTAACTTTTTTAGACACCAGTATATTTAAAATTTTTCCGCACGATAATTGTTTAGGAAAGAGGCAAAGATTTTAATTATTTAGGGGGCCCCCAGATATCGTTAGCACAGGGCGCCTAAAGTTCACGGTCCGGCCCTGCTTGTGATAGTGATTCATTACATATAAAACATAAATCAGATATAACTCTCAAAATTTTACGTCCGTCGTAGCTAAAATACAATTTAAAACTAACGAATAAACGTGGCTAGTAGAAACTGAATTGTTGAAAAGGAAATAGGTCTTTATTATTTAGCTAAACATGTGTCCATGTTTAGCTATAAACTAAACGTATATTAGGTGTGTATAAGAATGTACGTGTATAAGAATGTAAAGCGCCCTCTAGCGCTCATAAACATTCAGTGTATCCTTAGACTCCAACGAGAGAGGAGTCGAATCGAGATGAGACATTTTAACAAACAACAGTCCATTGGAAATTGAGGGAGACTCTCCCTTATTTGAGTATTTTACCATGTTTTTATTACGTCTGTCAGGGTGGAATTCTGTAATTCATTTTAAACTAACTTCCCGATGAGCTAGAGACTTAAAATTTGGACCATAGCTTAGAAGTGGATGACAATGCATGAAAATATGCTTTTTAGTTCGTTATAAAAACATCGTACATTAAAAAATTTTTTTATTCTTAGATCATGTTTTCTTTGAGGTAACTAAGCTATCAATAGGGGTCAGCAGGTCTAGGCATAATCTGCACAAAAGGAAACAAATTTGATGGTTTATACATTTCAAACTAATTGCATTTCATTTTTCTTCTTAAAATGTAATTAGCATATATTAAAATATAATTAAAGTGTCTATAGTTTCAGTTAACTGTTTTTGAATTACACGAACAGATGCGGAATATTAAAAAATATACTTGATTAATGAAATCTATTACTAAATGTAATGTAATAATTAATAAAAAGTGCCAATTGTTCGTAACTATATATATTTTTAAGGTTTATAGACTTTATAAGGCGTATTATGTGACTAATTGTTGACCTTGCATTTTGCTGTAGATAGCCAACCATTGCGCGTTCAGCGCCCTCTATTTCAAAAATGGTTTGATGTATAAAAAAATGTTTCAATTAAAGTTATAGAAAATTTTATTCTCTACAATATTTATAATAAATGTAAATAGCTTTAAGGACATAGAAAACGAGATATTTGCAACAAAAAAAACCCCGAATTTTTTTACCTTTGACCTCGAATATCTTAAGACGCGGACACGAGATTTTATGAGACTTCTGAGACAACATTTAGTGACAAAATAAAGGTCTATACAAGTTTTCAGCTTATTATCACTCATTCCGCAATTGACCCTTTTTTTTTTTGGCTAAGATGACTGAGCTAAGAGATTCTGATTTCGTCTGAACTACATTGACCTTTGTTTCAAAGATCCTTTATATAGCTTCATGGTAAAAAAAGAAGGATCGATTCTCCTTAGAGTATTTTCTTTGATTCCTTGGCAATGTCATGTTTTCGCCAAATTTGATGCCAAGGGTGATAAAGTCGCCAAATTGGTAATTCTGGTAACATCTTGTAGGGTTTCCATAATATTATTTTTCAAGTTCAGGCTGAGAGAAGTGAACTTTTCCTTAAAAACTCTATTTTCCCACAAGGAGAGTGCTCTGCTGGAAAAACAATATATACGTAACGTATTTCATTATGAACTATGCATAGAAGTACCGCTAGTTACCGTTTGTGGCTAAAATATCAAGTTTCATAAGGCTTACTGCCACTGAACATGATTCACAACGTTATTCAAGAGACGAGTTAAGCAAGGCCGCTTTTCCGCTTAGGCACATGTCTAGGGCGAAAAAAATCGGAGGGCAAAAAAAAAAAGAAAATTTTCTTTTTTTTTTTTAAAAAAATCCCTCCGGAAGGAGGGAGGGCGAAACAATTTGAAGTGCCGAGGGCGCAGGGGATGTTCAAAACGGCCCTGGAATTAAGAGTAACTTGATGCGTGCAATTTTAAGTGATTGTATTTGAACATTTATCGATAAATAACTATTAGCGTTACCATAAAACATTTAAATAAGTTAACTATCAACGTTAATGCTTCACAGTGTTCACATTCTTTGGGTCTTATTTGGGAAAGGAAAAAAAATACAGTTCTGGTAATTTATATACGAGCTGTAAAACTGGTTAATTTATATATAATCAAAGTATATTCCATTTAAATACGTCAAACATCTTTGTTGGCTGGCTTTCAAGTCATTTTCTTATGGAATAAATCTCTCTTTTGAAGTGAAAACTTCTTTAGCGGCGTTGTGCACTTTTTGGTAGGGGAAAATCTTATGGGTTCGCGTTACAGACATGCTCTGACTGGCGCATGCGCAGTGTGCTGTTCGCCTTAAACACTTTTTGGATGGGTGAAATCTAGTGCGTTCGCGTCACCGACATGCCTACAGCAAAATATCTGCAGCTGTACAGCTGATGTACAGTGCTGTGTATACCTGAAAAGTGAAATTGAATGGATTTAGCCAAAAGTTCAATGCGTAAATACTGTGCATTATTAAAATAGTGTTTTTGTTTGAATATTTTTTTAATCGTTTCATTGAAGAATCGTTTCCAGTACAATAGTGAGTACTAAATAAATATACTGATATTTTTAAGATAAAAAATAAATGACAGAAAATAATTTTAAATACTCGCATTTATTTTGGCGTACAAAAATTTTATATTATTTAAAATTATTTTAAATCTTCGTATTCATTCTGGCGTTTGAAAATTTTGTATTATTTATTTTCTAATATTTAACCTCTGCAATGCATCATACAATCCGGATTAGTATTTCACAGTGACTTAAACGTTTTCTTACTACCGTGGTAAAACAGACTTATAGTTGTTAAATCATAATTTTATCGTGGATTTTGAAATTAAAATTTTTATAAAATCTAATAATAATTCAAGATTAATGTGTTGAAGCTTAAAATATGGTTATTAATGAAACATTATAGTTTATTACCATATATCATTAAAATCTTTAGTTTAAAATAATGAAAACGGCTCCGACATTAATTTCATAGAATATTTTATTTTATTTAAAAATTTAATATTTCGAAATCATTATTTGTTAATTTAAATTGTCAAAAATAAGATATATGTTCTGCTATTTTTTGCAAAATGATTATCTATAATTTTATATCATTCGATTTTATTATTAGAAATTTACGAAAAAATATTGTTAGGGAATTAGGGTTATTTTAAATATCCGTTTTTCACATTTGCTTAGATCCTTAACATTTTCCACTTATTTCTGCTTTGGCAATGACTATTCACAAATCACAGGGAGGTACTTATTATGCTATTGTCTACGAATACGATCGCAAACATCCTAGAGAATTAGTATACGTAGCTTTAACAAGAGTAACAAAGATTTAAGGTTTATTTTTGGTTACTCAAGAAAATATTAGCAGCAGCTGGAAATTTTGGATTGGTAGGACAGGAACACCTCTAAATGCTTCAGAAACAAATAAACATCATAAAAGATCAACAAGTCACCGTGAGGATCTAACGTTAGAATTGAAAAGGTTACAAAACAATACACTACAAACGGTCACCAAAACTTTTCTAGAATTCATCTCCAACAAGAAAGGATATCGATATTTTGATTCAATTGTCAAAGCTTGCATGCGCATGCAGCTGACCTAAAAAATGATGCTATCCTAAAAAAGTCAAATGTTCTGCTTTTGTCAGAAATTCGTATGAAAAACGAAGAACCACTTGATATTCCGAATTTCAACTTTGTTGTAAGTTATAAAAGACCCGAAGTTCCAGCAGCAGGCGTAGCTATTTATCACAATACTCAAGATACGTCACACTTCATTACTTCACTTATGGACATACATACTAAATTCACTAGAATCATTGGTCATAATGTTTCTGATATAGGCGAAATATGCGTTGCTCGTTGCGATTCCGAGAATGGGCAATACATAGTAATGGTTGTTGTTTATATTTCGCCTGGAAAATCTATGAGACAGATACAACAATTTTTATTCGAAAATTTGATGATTTATACAAAAGAAGGTTCTGAAATACTCGATAAAAGATTTGGCGAAAAATATGATAATGTACCAATGATTTTAAGTGGAGACTTCAATATTAACTTTGCAGATGATAAAAAACTACCACTAATTGAATTTCTAAATGAAACACTTAATTTAAATATGTTCAATGATCAAAAACTCAGTACTACAAAATATAAAACGACGATCGATGCGGTTTTTATGCGATACTTAGATAAATTTGAATCAAACATTTTCCTTTCTTACTTCAGTTACCATAAGCCTATTGTATCTTTTTTAGAACAAAATGAAATAATTGAAAGTACAAAAAGTCTAAGTATTGTTGAAATTAATGATGACAATGATGCAAACAATTAAAATGTTAAAAATCAAGTACATTGAAATTTAAGTAAATACAAATACTATCCATAAATAATATGATTATATATTAATTGTTATTTCAATTGAATTGTATTTATATTTTGTCATGATCTTGTACAGCCCGCAATATATTTGAATAATAAAAAACCATATAAACATGCATTTAGTTGTTGCCCGGAGTGTCAATAGATGTGAAAACCAGATTGATGCTGATAATTTTAATTCAAACATTATGAAATTTTAATACTATAAGTTCTAAGTTTTCACTTCTATCGGAAGTCTCTATAACTGCCAATTTTTTTTCTATTTATTTATTGTTGTTCATATAGCTGTGGGATTGAATCTTCAAATAACGCGTCTAATTTCTTTTTGCTTTGTTTCCCTGTATTATCTATATTCAGCTACAAGTTCATACAACTTTCCAAACAAATCCTTCAGATTAAAAATATACGGTTTTTTTTTTCATCTTCTGAATTTGAAAAGGCAATATATTATATATATATATTATCCTTTTAATATATTCAAAATATTTGTCTTGTGTGTGTATTGTTGGAATCTGTTCTCACATATTCAACATCTCATATATTCTTTCATAATTGCATCAAGAAAAGACATTTCTATGGTCCAATGGCTAAAATTGTGAGTTTCGTGGCCGCTGATATGTAAATAGGATCATGATTTCGAGTTTCATCTCGGTAAAAGACTTTACATGCAGAATAATGAGAATCTTTGTTCGTTAAATCGATATGAACCTTACACACACAGTCGTGGTGTTTGTTGAAAACTATTATTTACGTATGAAGCAGTCGGACATTTTCTGAAAATATCGTCTGCTCCTTTGTAAGGTTGTTAAATTTTTTGTAGAATACCAAGAAAAAAGGTTGCTTATTGGGAATATTATATTTTAGTTTATTATAAAAATGAAATAAAAATCGAAACAACGTTGATCTAAGCTGCGTCTCATACTTATTTATAGAATAACACCGTAATAATTAAAGAATATGAAGTGAAATTTTATGATTTGTCAGGCCGATTTACTGCAAAACTTAATCTCCAGGTATCTTCTCTGTCATTTAATGAAAATCCATCACTAATATACTTACGTTGTGAGATTAATCCAAAATATCCAAGTCTCTTATTTTATGTTATTTAATTCTTTTTAAAATTTTAGAGTATCTTTAAGGTTTTTATATATTCCAGATAAATATTTAAAAAAAAAAACGAATATATAATGTTCTATAAAAATATGCAAATGAGCACTAATAATTTTTATTTTTGATAAATGTTTTCTCTCCAAAATGGTACGTATTTCCAACAAGAAATTGTATATTCTTTCATTAAAATTTTAAGCAAATTGTTTAAATTTGATTTTTTATTAGTCAGTCTTCGTGTTAAATTACACAGAAAGCTGATATCTTTTTGTGATATTTTTCCCAGTAATCTTCCAAGAAAATAATTTGTTTCCCTGTTTTAAGTAAATAATGATTCAAGATGTATCTAAATGAAGGAAAAGATCAAAAATTAATAAATAACCGTATACAATTGTAGAAAAAAAATCTGGAATTGTGAAAAAATCAATAACATTGTATTCATTTTTTATATTTAAAATTTGCGGCTGTCATCGTATATACTGCTGATTAAAAGTAAGTTCGGAGTATTAATTCAATATGGTCCACAGTTTTAAAAATCACTGTACATCAATTTTCACGTAAAATGTGCATGATACTATTATTCTGTACCAATTATCTTTCTAACTATCGATTTTTCCGGGTACGAACATTGAAAACTACCTTTCTCGAATATCAATGTAGCCATATGTGTCACTTCATTCTTCAAAAGAATTTCCTTCTACTAGATTCTAAATTTCAAAGGTTAGTTTTATTCTATTTGTGTTATTTTCTATTCATTATGCGTAGATCTGACGTAGAGGTCATTGTGCGATTGTTGATCGTGTCCTTACCTTCCTGCTGGTCGTAAACTTAATCGGAAACACTAAAATGAATAAATAAAAATACTACAATGAGTATTTGTAGCTGAACGCATTTTTCCCCTGCCCCTTCCTGTTCTTTGATATTTACATGGAAGAATCTGAAATTTTTTTTTTTGAAACTGAAAGCTTCGCAGAAAATTCGCTTAGGTGTAAGATTAAAAAAAAATTTTTTTTTGCTTTATTTATTTATAATTGACAAAAAAATAAATATTTAGAAATACGCAGGCCAATTAAGTGATTCAATTGAAAATTATTTGATGCAAGATTAGTGCTACAGAATACAATACAATTTTTTTTAATGTTACAGAAAAATTTAGCAGTGATAAAGTTGAATTTTCAAATGCACATTTATTATGTTCACATTACATATGTCGTGAAAGGGCCAGGTTCCCTGAGAAAGTCCTGCCTGATTAAATTTTAGGCCTGGTACGGTCAAGCCCGGTAACCGAAAACCGGGTTTTGAAATTTCCTCGTGTTTTTGTAAGCCTTAGTTCACATGATTGATAATTTAAAATCATCCTTCATTTTTAACTAAATTAAAAAAATAATTAAAATTATTGTTAGATTTATTTTAAGGATAGTTTTTACTAAAAATAAGTTATATATATAAAAAAATTAAGTCAATTCCTACTTAGGTCAACAAAGAAAATTTTTATTTTAGTTACTTTTTATTAAATAGTTACAATTAATATAAATATGTATAAGCATATTACAGAATCACAATATTAAGTAACAAAATAGAAAACGATTTTCCCTGCAATTTTTCTTTCTATATATGGTGTTGGACTATTTTTTTGTTTGGTACTATTTATTCATTAATTAAATTTAATTATTATAATAAAATAGTATAGTAAAAAAAATCACATTCTCAGAAATTAGGCCATCCTAGGGGAATTCGAACCCACAACCTTTGGGTTATCCATTGCACTATAGGGACACTACGAACCGTTTTTTTTTTATATATGCAGTTGGACTATTATTTTTGTTTATTACTGTTTAATCATTTTTTTTAATTTAAGAAATGAATTAATATTTGAAAAACTGTTGTTAACATCAAATGCCATCCACTACAAGTTTAAGAAAATATATTTGAATGGATGAATAGAAAGTATTTTATTAACGATTGAAAATTTGAACAAGATGTGATAGCGGCTGGTTCCTGCTTACATCTGAACCCCCTTGTCTACCTGTAAACACGGCTAGAGGTGTGGGAGAAACTGAGTGATCCACAGACATGATTTTAATCTAATCAATTTATTAATTCCAAATATCAATCAGACACAAAACAAATCTAATTAAGGTAGATGATTATGTAGTAGAGCGCGGAGGCGAGATTCTATAACACGGGATACTACTACAGACCCTCAACTGAATCTAAGACAGCTTAAATACACTCAAATATTACTACGTCGCACACTAATAAGCTAACTTCTACTTAATCAAGCTCACAATACCTGTACTTTTTATGCATCGGATCCTACACTGGAAAATTGCGGGTGATCTCTTCAGCTTGATCAATGTCGTTGGATCCACACTCTGTAATCTTTTTCCTGAACCACTCCAAGACCTCTGACTAATTCCACTCTCTTTCAATCTTCAACTAACTCTCAGACTTTATGTTAACTCCTACTTGCCACTCCAACGTGTCAACTCACAAACTCGCGAAAACAGAATTTATATAATATACTTCATTTACATAATCACGCTTCCTTACTCGGTGAAAGTTGGTTGAAATAAATAGTATCCTAAAGGAGTCATGAAGGGATTAGTAGAACCGCGTATAGATCCGTCACAAAGATATATATATATAAGAAGGGAGTGAACTAATAATATAGGAATTGAAAAATAGACTGAACGTATCGACAATCTAAACCTTGAAAGCTTATGAAATAAATTTAATAAAGGTGATATGGTAAAAATATTATAAATCCTTATTAAACAACAGTATAAACCTTTTTGAGTCGACTTGTTCTTGTGAATTTTTTTCATTCGTGAAATTTTAAATGCGGCACAAATGAAAAATAAGAATCGTTGAGTTAGCTACTTCAATAAAATTGATATAAATACAACAATACAGTGTTACACACATTTTTTTGTACTTAATAACAACATAACTTAGTAACTATATTTGGCTAAATATTAGTTAAACTTCTGTGTAATTGATAACTTTTACTGTTTTTGCTTATCTTGTAGCAGGTTACATGAAATCAATGCGACTATCCCATTGATCGCCGAACACCTGTTTGGTTTCTGATCGTAACAAGTTTCACGTTCTACGGTGCTCAAAATCTCTAAATAGCCGTCGAGCCGCAAGTCCTCTCTTGAGGTTGGTGGAAGGGGAAAAGAGGAGGGAAACCCCTAACCAACCCTAGGGTGTTCTCCTTCAAAATCCAATCAATTTAGAATCATCCAAAATCGCATTGTCTCCTGCATGGTGCTCAAAGCTACGGCTAACGACAGGTGTAAATGTAGCCATTTGCCACAGTGAATTTCGCGGGCCTTCATCTGATGTTATTGTAGCGATCAGGTAGCATAAGTTACAGCAACAATCTACTAAAGGAATACAGGGCATTTTGGAACATTTTTGCATTTTTATTTCGAGAATACTATCACATGCATAAACAAAACGAAATATGCATTCTTATCGTATTTAGCTAGCTTTTTTTAAAAAAATTTTTTGCTATTACAAAATTTTGAACGAAGAATTATTGTATGTAAGAAATATGTAATGCGTAAACTTTCTTGTTCTTCATTTGAAAAATAAAATGCATTTTTCTTTGATTAGACAAGTTTGAAGATTTTTTAACACTTAGTATCCTTTTATTTAAAATACGCTGAATAATATTCGAAATCAATAATCATTTAGATTTTTTTTGGCATTCTTTTTTTAATTCCTTCTATTAGTTTACACTCTCCCTATATATATATAATCAAAATTTCTCTACAAGAGAGAGATGAATTAACATTATTAAAACTGAAAAGAATTGTAATTGCAAGATAATCAGACAACAGAATTTAAAAGGAGATATGAAAAATTGGAATAACAGAGTTAAATATAAAAATATAAAAGAATGGATTCTACAGCATTATCAACATTGCTGTCTTAGGACAGCTTATATACAAAAAAATTTCTCTATATAAAAGTGGGGTTGAACATGTTTTTTGGCCAGCCAACCTTCCCCCTTTCTGTTAATAATACCGAGCAAAACCTATTCGAAATAATGGATAGGAAATCTAAATCCATTATGAGAAAAAGGTAACTTACCTAAAAATTGCATACAGAAATGCAGTGCCCGCGCTAAATCTGAGTACAATAAACAAGTTATTGCCAGATTCTGGCCCCAAATACAAGTTCAAAACAAAGCAATGGCTGAAAAATAGCACTTAGCAAAAGTATGAAAAGAATAGAAATAATAAAATAAGAATTGTAAACATAAAAACTACCATTATCTTAGAGACTAAGATAATATAATTTAAAAGTTAAAATAAATTTTGAAAAAGTAATTTTATCTATAAAACTAGAAATTGGGGGTATCTAAAACTATCTAAGAAGAAGAATAAATCTATAATAATAACCTGTTAAAACTACGGAAATTTAATCCTTACTATTTAGAATTTCTTTATTCAAATAACTATTAATAAAATTAATTGGGTATTTTTGAATTAAATAGTATTTAGTAAGATGTTTATAGTTTTTTATTTTTTCTGATTTATTTGAAACTAGAAATTTATTGCGTAGTGTGTAATTCATAACAATATTTCTGAATATAGAAACATATGCCCATTGCTCTCCCAATGCGGTACTTTTAAACTAAAATTACTTCCCTTAAAATAAAACTATTCCTATAAATCAAACTTTTACAAAAATATATAGACATTAAAATTCTTTTATATTCAGACTAATGTATTTTTTATACTGATCGATTACTCTTTGAATCAGAAACTTCCAATTAATTTATTAAATACTTATTTCGTTCTGATGTAATAAATATAAGTGTTTTCAAGAAATAATTATATTTTCTTTTTTTAAAGTCACTTGAGAAAATATCACATTTATAATCAATTTTTGTATAAAAATTGAGTCACACGAAAATCAAATAAAAATAAATATTAATAAATCTTGTTGGAAATGAATTAAATTAACTAAAGTCCTCCTTTTAAAAATTTTTTTTGAAAGACCAACGTATTCCTCTATCTTTAAATTTATTTAGTTTTCTTGGATATTCATATAGCAAGTTAAATTTTACGATATATGATATAGATTAGTAAATAAAGAAGAGTATATGGTATTCCTCTTGTTAGTAACGACTTCCATGTGGAATAACTCTCATGTAAGGGACTTTCCGAAATGATGCACTTATACACTTTATTAACAACGTTTTGGAATTATTTTTTTTCAATTCCTACTATTAGTTCACACTCTCCCTATATATATTTATCGAATTTTCAATAGAAAGTAAAATACTTTTTATCCATCCATTCAAGTTCAAATGCATTTTTTAAACTTGTAGTGGACATTTGATGTTAATACAGTTTTTTCAAGTATTAGCTCGTTAATTAAATATTTCAGTCGATATTATTCCTCTGATGGCAGTACCATTGAATAAAACACCTATTATTAAATTTGTGTTGAAGATTCAACTTAACCTGAATAAAATGATATGCTGGTTAGACGTCAGCATTCCTTTTACACTGGTTTTAATAGAAATTCTTACCTATTACATTCAAATTTATTAAAAAATGTAATTACAAATTTAATGAGGTTAACTAGTTTTTAATGTTAATTTAAAAAGGTGTTTTTCCACTTGATATTGTGATTCTGTCATATGTATATACATATTTATATTAAATAGTAATTATTCAATAAAAAGTAACAAAAATAAAAATTTCTTTGTTGACCTAGGTAGGAACAGATTAAAATTTTTTTTTGTATAGTACTTGTTAATAGTACAATTCATGAGCAACATCAGGCACATAAGCAACTTGTATATCGGTCCCATGCTCGAAAGCCTCACAATGGAACAGTTAAGCTCTTGTAGTGACTTTAAAAATTATTGTCTGCAAGCCCATACGGGGCTAGTAGGTCGGCCTGCTTAAATAAATAGCAAAGCCCTTTAACGGGCAGGAAATCTTACATCTCTTTGGTGCTCAAAGCTACGGCTAACGACAGGCGTACAATATAGCCCGATGCCATGATGAATTTCATGGGCCTCGATCTGATTACGTCAGACAGGTGGCATTAGAATCAACAACAACAACAACCGTATGACACAATAAACGCAACAATTTTAAGTAGGGCTTGCAATCCAGTGCTATATTTTAAATCCCGGGATTAGGACTGGACTATTTATGAACAATACTAACGCATTAGCATGGTTGAAGTTACATAATAATACTGAAAACATTATCAACTCATCTATAACTGAATTAATTCACTAATTTTAAATATTCAGAAAGTATTTTGAAGAAATGCCTTTTCGATACTTCAAACAGCTTTAACTGCTTATGAGAATATATATAATAAAAAATAATATTACTTAAGTTATATTTTTACGTATAAGCAAGAAAGGAGAAATCTAAAAAACATATCTTTTATATTTAGAAAAATGATTCATGATTGATGATTCATCCTGATTGAAGAAAAATCAAAATTTTTTATAAACATCTGACTAATGAGTCACAATTTTTTGTACTGCTGGGGAACAGTAATGAATGCTGCGCAATGTCTCGTTTCGGAAGTAGAAGCTCTCTATATGAATTTTCTGAGAATTAAATTCTAAGAAAGTTTGGATGACAAAAAAAAATTAGAACATAAATCCGACAAAAATTAAATTTCGGGATTTGAAGAAACACCTGGATTTTGGGATCCTGGGGCTGCAAACCCTAATTTAAAGGGTGGTTTGAAATGAATTCAACTCCGCCCTTAGATGAATGTCATACCTAGGACTCATGAAAAAGATTTCTTCCTTATCCACGAGCTCATCAATAAACTACCTCTTTGAATGGTTGCAAAAATGGCATTAAAAATTATTTTTCCCTTCTTTTCCCCAGAGACTATAAATTCAGCATCACCATTTTTGAGCTCACCTGTAGTGACGATTTCAGCTCATTTCTGGCCCTGGGCGCAGAAGATCTACAGGCCCCTTTGGCATTGGAGAATCGAAATTTATAATCAAAAAATCTGGTTAAGTCTAGCTTATCCGGGCCCCTGGGCACCCAATGGATAAACTGGCACTGCCCCTCCCCCTCTGTTCATCTAGTGTACACGAAATTTGAGGTACGAAAATCTATGTCTTAGTCATTTCAAAGCATTTTGGCTCCCTGTTGTATAGCTCATGATTCGCTATGTTTATCCTCCGATACGCAATAGCCAATCAGATTGCTCCTTTAGTCGTACCGCCAGAGGAGCATTCGTCCTGCCGACACTACTATGATACATACTCCGAGATCATAATAATTCACTTTAATACAACAACCAATGAAAACGCTCCCTCTCGCCTCAGGTTGGAGAGTGTATTGCTTTCTCAATGGGCAAGCATCCAACTCTTCTTCGCTTCCAGTGGTCGAGTGAAAGTCGGGACATTTAACTCCTCTCCGACAAAACTAAATGTGTACTTAATTTTAATGATAATTTGTAAACAAATATATTTATTTTTAAATTTTAAAAGTAATTTTTAAATATATTTTTTCACTATAACTTAATTTATTAATAATTTAAGCAACTTATGGGCAATGCAATCCGTATCAAGTCATCTCACATATCCCAAGACAGGAGATCAAGGTCTGAGAGAGCTAAGTACACCCACGTATACCCTTAATAAATAGCACGATATTTCTTTAAACATTTGTCCTCCAATATCTTTCGGTGTTCATATAGCCCCACTTTAATGCAAATCACTTTTTGTGGGATATATAAAGGTATTAGGAAAATCGGAATAATTAACAAGCACTTTCTTACCAGCTATTTTGAAGGCATTTTACTGTATTGTTGTAAAGCAATAATAATAATTATTATTAAAGATAAAAGTATTCATATGTTAAAATGTTTCTTTTTCGTATCAATTAAAATGTGTTTAAATGTGCTTAAAGTATGCTGCATATAAATTAAAAATAATTAAAACATCGGTATTTTTTGTAACCATTCCAATATGAGGAAGATAGATACGGTATAACCCAGAAAGCAAAATAATGACCACGTGATCTAATTGCAGTTGTAAGCTAGGTATTTCTGACGATCCCCTTGAGTTTTAGTGGTTTCTTCCCAGTGGCGGATTAAGCGGGTGTCGGACCTGGCGGCCGCCAGGGGCCCCCAACGCTGGTAGGGGCCCCAAGTTTGATGAGTGCAAAGGCCAGAGACAAACCAACCACGCCACCTTGGAACAAAAAATGAAAAGAAAGCAAAGATACAATGAAACCCACGCTAGAAATTTATCGACATGCAAGAGAAATCCTAATGTAGAAAAACTTTTGAAAATATTTTTAACAATGTCGATATCGAATGCATCAGGTGAATGATCTTTTTTAGTTTTAAAACGTGTTAAAAATAATTTAAGAAGTACTATGGGAGAAAAGATAAATGGAAGAACATGGCCATATTATATACAGAATAAAATGTTTTGGACAAAGTAGATATGGTAAAAATAATTGATGAATTTGCCAAAGAGAAATCAAACTGTGTAGCAAAACTGTAAGCTCTTAAGCAAGGTCTTTAATATTTTTTTATATACAGTTAATATTTTTCTTTGGCCGATGAGTTTTATTATAACAATACAATTTATTTTGAGAATTTAAAGTAAGCGACTCTTTTCACTATTTTAGTCCTTCGACTTTTAAGCCCATGGGCCCCAAACCTTTTTCCGCCAGGGGCCTCCAACTACCTTAATCCGCCTCTGTTTCTTCCGTGTTAAATTTAACTCGATTTCTAAATTTTCATACAACGGGGTGCTTAGGTTAGTTACGTGAAGTACCAGTAGATGCGGAGCTGCGTTAACTTGGATGAGCCTCAGAGTTTTCTGAGAGACCCTCTACCTCTTTAGAATCCAATTATGTAAGAAAATATTAGGCAACAAAAATTTTCTCCACCCTAGATTCAGCGTGAAAAGATAATTAGGCCCCGAGGTCCAATGTTGTCTTTAGCACCAGACTGGAATTTATAGTTACGAACCTCAGTTGCCTATTATGCAGCACCAGAACATATGTTCACAATTGCTGATCCGTGAATTGGAAAGAGAAAAAATAGAGCCATTTCCTTTATTTTTAATTTTTTACCTCTTATAAATGTTGGTAATAAAAAAAATAGAGTAATATATTTATTGTATCTGGCACAGGGAAATGCTATTTAAAATAATTTTTATTCTAGATAGGAAACAACCCAGTAATCTTTATCTTTGGCTTACGTTTAATTAATTAAAATGATTTTTTAAATTTATTAATTGTATTTATTTATTCATTCATATAATTTAAGAAATTACTACTTCAGTTTTATTTGTTTTTCATTATTTTTGAGTTAGAGGGAAAACACATATATTATTGCATCATGCATTTCTTACATTGAATGTTTTTGATATACTCTGTTGGCCATTAAAAATGCAATACCGTGAAGGAGGGATGATGCAAAAGTCAAATTTACATGAAAGGGAGAAGATACAAGGATATGAAAATGACTAGTTTAAGGAACATTTTTTTTGAAGTATTGCTAAAAATTCATTTTTAAACTCATTTTTTGTTCAATTTTCATTGAAAACTGAAAAACACTGTAAAATAAATTTCAATGAATAAAATAAAAAAAAGCTTTTAGAATTTTATTCAGAAAGCAGTTATCTATGCATTGATTATCATCTTTGAATAATTTCAATTTATCAAAAAATTAGGGGTCAAAAAGTGCACAAAATGAAAATTTTTCAAAAATTTTGCATTTATTACGAAGAAAAGCAATCATAAAAAAGGTAAATATATTGTTTTTTCTTAATCTCCATTTCACAGAATGCATACTATAATAATAAACAACGATGCAAAATTTCATGCAATTATCTCAAGAACTTTTTGAGATATCCTGTTTGCCGTGCGATAAAATATGGAAAAATCTGTTTCGGAGAAAAACGCATTTAATGATTTAAAATCAAAATCTTATTATACACAACTAAAATAACCTAAAACCTCTTTATATCGAAAGAATAAACTTTTTATAAGTACATGTCAGTATTATATATTTGTTTCAAATGCTTTTTTAAATTTTGTTACCAATTTTATAGAGTCAAAAAAGCTTTTCTTAAGGTCTGAATACTTAGTTTTTTTAAATACAAATTAGAGATATAAAAAGCACACTAGAAAAACTTCATTACATTAAAAAATAATAATTTTTATATGGAAAAACAGGTATATATTTCCACTAAGTATCTTAGAGCTTAAGAAATATGTTATATAAAATATATTAGTTTGTATTTTATCAGTTAAATTCACGAAAATTTCTTCTAAAGAATATTGCTTATCACAAAGGTTATAAGAAATTATAATAAAAAACATATAAAGAACAGCTTTTAAACCCTCCATATGAATACATTTTGCCTTTTTTTCATTGTTAGTAATATTATTTTCTGTGCCGCTTTTCTTTTTTCCAGAGAAAATTTTCTAAATTCTAAGGGATGTCACGCAGAAATTAAAATGCGTTCCAAATCAAATTTTATAAATCCATGTACACGATCTTAGGAAGGGAAGTATTTACATTTTTAATTAATGATAATAAACCAGTATATCACAAATTAAAAGGAATTAACTTTAATAATGCACCTAAGTGAAATGTTTCAAGTGTAATAATTCTATCATTAAGTAAAATATTCATAAAATGTTACTGACTGAAAAAGGCTTTCTCAGTAAATTCCGAAACCTTTATGAATAGATTGCAACTTTTTATCACCAGCTGACTAAGTATTTTTGGGATTAGCTGTGTCAACATTCTCATTACTGCTAGCACTAATGATGAAGCGAATTCCATTAAATCGGAACTTCTTAGACCTCCCAGATCTTGCTTTGAGGCATAATTAATTAATATTTTGTCTTTAAGGACACAGTTTTCTATCAAACATATATAAAAAAATAAGTTAAATGTGAAACAAAATATCGAGAAGCAAGGGCATAAGAAAATCTAAAAATGACAACAAATGTACGAATTTATTTGCCAAATTTTACTTAAAACTAATACACTATTTTTTAAAAAATATCACTATGTCCCCTCATTACCTTGCCTAAGTTAATATTTTTTAATTAAATTCGATAAAACACCAAAAAAGTATTAAAATGCAAACACTTCCGGTTCCGATATCTAACTTCCGGTTCGTTTTTGCTGCTCTCTCTTGACATAAAAACTGCTATAACTTCGTAAATAATTGAAGTACAAACAAAAGTAAGATATTTTTAGAAAGCAGAAAATTCAACTATGTAAAATTTGAATTAAAAAAAAACATTTGCCATTTTCATAAAATTTGACGTTTTTACACTAGACACCTTAAGGGCAGACAAATGAAGCTAGAAGGAGAAACGGCATTTCAAACTCTGTATAAAAATAAAATTACCCAAAATTAGTTTCTCATTCGAAAATTGTATTTGAACGCTGGTTGTTTGTAAAAAGATCATTGCATGCCTCATATGAAAAGGAAAATTGCTACCACCACATGTCGGAATTCGATAATGCTAGGATTAGGGCTTACCGAGGCTGCGGTTTATTGTTCACTAATATTGCTACCTGCAGGGACGTCTTAAGACTTTTTGAGGCCCTGGGTCCAGAGACATCTTAAGATTTTTTGAGGTTCTGGACCCCTATTTAGAAGTAGGCCCTACATGTGACCTTTAAAAGAGACAGTGTACAGCATGCATTGTCAAATAAGTTGTCAAATTTCAAACAAATAAATGTGCTTGGCTCACAATCCCCCACAAACCTCGGCACAAACCAACTCGACCGATGGCAGCATTTCGTATTAATGATTTGACTGATCGCTTATGATATTAGGCCTAGGCATAGACAGCTATCATCACTTAACGGTCATGCCACTGTCGCCAGTTGACAGATAGTTTGAAATTCCCTGGTTTACGGAGAATATGAACTGGAATAATATTCGAACATTAAAATTATTCAGATCCTGATCTTATTATGAATGAATCAGAATGAAACGAGGCCTCCACCTAGGGTAAGGTCCTGGGCCCGGGTCCAGTTGGCCCATGCCTTAAGATGTCCCTTACTACTTGCATTGGTCAGAATCCAACATCTGTCATGTGAATAGGAAGTCCAAGGCTTCAAGAGTGTCATACTGACAGAGTCAAGAATGTCCCGCAATGCAGGATCTCAACGGCCTCCCGCTACAAATACCTGAGAAATCCGACATGTTGTCAGATCGGCCTTGCAGAATTTTAAAATCACATCACGGACTTTGAGTCAAGATGTGGGCTTGTTTGTATCACAGCTAGTATCCTCTCGGATAATACTATGAGCTTCTGCAATGCGATTAATATAATGGCTTTCCTTGACAGTGCAACATAGAGTGACAGTGCAACATACAGTGACCCGTGGCGGCAGTGGTGCTTCCAACGATAAAACTGGATACGAGTGGTAAACTTTTCAGACGAAGGATAGAATCGGGGTACCTGCAAAATCTTAAGATGGCTTAATTTACCATAATAGAAAGAGTAGCACGAAGAGGCTCGATTTGAGTGAATCAAACAACCCTTTGGTTTTAAGTGGCTGAATGTCATATTTAGCGATGGACTAACAAAATTAGGTTTAAACGTACCTGATACATTTGTATACTCTTTTGGCCCTCTTTTTCAAACATAACGAAAGAATCTATTTAGAAGATAACATGGCGATTGTGCTGTAATGGCATGGGGGGGGGGACTTTTTTTAATGGTCCGACGTCCTTAGCATTCATCAATGTTCTTAAAAACTCTGAAAGCTATCAAGATATACTTCTTAATCAATTACTTCATTAATGAAGTTATAAGCAGTGGCGATTGGGTTTTTCAATGGGGCAATGCATTGGTCTATACATCTGATTCATCATCACAGTGATTTAAGTCAAAAAGATATCAGTATCGAACCAGCGAGCACTTAGTTCTGATCTGAGCCCCTCAGAAAAACATATGGATAAATTTCACACGTGAGGCTGCGGTCAAAATGGTAAGCAGTATTCTTCGATTAGACTTGATTTGTCATAGGGAATGCTTGTGTAAAATTAAGCCCAAAACAATTCATAATTTGGTTTTATCGATAGAATACCGTGTATATCAACTCATTTATAGTTCTAAAACGATAATCAAATGTCAAATTTTTCGTTTTTGTCTTCTTTAAAAAATAAATAGCTATATTATGCTTAAGCGTTTGATTCCCTAATTTTTGTTCACATGTAAAGTATATGATGCCATCAAAGTCATGTGTCGGATAGAATTTTTAAAGCTACAATTTGTAGCACATTTTGTGCAAATTTATTTAAATTATTTCAATTCGGATGAATAATTTAAATTTACTTTACAATTCACTATTGAGCTTAAACTTTTGACCCGCACTATATATATATATATATATATATATATATATATGAACTCACTATATATATCCCGCGCACTATATATATATGACTTAAAAATATTTATTTTAGGATTAATTGATTCTAATTTTATTTTATAAAGGATTGAGAATTTTGTTATATTTTTTATAAAACTCTTCATTTCTAAAATGTAATTTGAATAAACTTTTGCCGAAAAATTTTACTAAAAGGGATTTTTTAAAATAAATATTGTAGTGAAAATTTGTCTTTTCTTGTATGAACATCATAAGTTAGCAGGTAGAGCTGTAAAATCTCAAGTGGTAGATCATTAATTCGAATCCAATTGCAGCTGAATTGCCTTAAGAAATTATTTACTTTGTTTTTTGTCTCTCATTTTCTCTAGAATATTCTAGTTATTAATTTTAGCTGTATCTTTCCCATTCTGAATAATTGTACTTGTTACGTCAACTGTATGTAAGCAAATGCAACACTGAGTTCTCAAAATATAATATCGAGTTGAGATTAGTGAGTTTTGCTTTCATTCGATTTTGGCAATACACAATCGATTACCTATATCTACATGATAATATTCTTTGAAAAGATCTGGTGAAAATTTTCAGCTACGGATTAAAAAAGGGAAAGGAAACTATTCACAGAATTATTCAGTACGTTTGAACACATAATTTACGTTAAAAAGCCCAAAAAAGCAAAATACCATTAATTTGAAAATTTATTTGAAAAATGGATTCCCCTAAGGTACATTGATATATATATGTATGTGTGTCTGTATGATGTATATTAAAGTACTCTTCGTTCTTTTATTCTTGCTTCATAAATTTCATAAAGGTACATTTTTAAACTTAGTTACCGAAATTTAAATGTACAGAGTGTTGTTGATTTCTTTTTAGTATATAAATAACCTCATCTTCAAAATCAGATAAGGTAATTTTTGAAATTTATTGCAAGTAACACTAAAAAGCTTGTGCATAGCTGAAAATTCATCTTTTAACTTATCTATAATTACTTTCATATAAACACTATTTTTATGAACAAAAAAGAAATAATAATAACTGGGCAAGAAAATGTTATGAGCTACTTTTCAATAAAAAAAATATATTAAAGCATTTTATTTGTGATAAGCAAATTCAAAAGTCAATAAACATGTTTCTGTTTGTTTATTTTAGTTACATCGTTACATTCGTATTTTTTTATAAAAACATGTAAAGACTCTAGTTTTTCCTGACCTTCTATTAAATTAACTGCTGACCTAGAAGTAAGTATAAGCCTTTAATGATCCCAACTATACCAGTTTAATTAAAACTGTGTCTCAGTTCAATAGCTTAGAACATCACAATACGAATGGACAGGAAATATGACGGGGGAAAAAACTCCCTTTAAAGACTGGCAGTTCGTCAATCGATCCAATTCATTGAAAAAGGTGCAGAGGATCTCATATTCTGACCGGAATGTAGCTGCACAATCTCCGGGAAACGATGCCCATACAATTGGAATATCCATTTTGTTCCAAACTGTCTGACCTAATAGTCACGCCGGAAGTTGCCAGGTTCACAGCTCTTTATTCTGTGCTTTATTTATTTTGTCCATTTTTCGGTTTGGTGATTCTGTAACAAAACAAAGGCTCTTCCAGTGATGTTACCACAAGTTTTACTATTGCTTCAGGCAGACCATAGAGTTATCGGACAGTGCTCTTTTGGGAATAGTTTATCAGCATGTCTGTGAGTTTTGTGGCGTATCTTTGATTTGGACAATATTGGTATCGTTATGCAGGTAAGAGAAGTTTAGAAGTTTTGCTGCTGAACATGTTAGAGTTGATAAAAACATGAAGATATTTTAAATAACTCTCAGGATGCTTATTTAAAAGTTTTAAGATTTTTTTAAAGGTAACTTTAATGAAGGTTTTGGTTATAAGACGTTCTATTTTCCTAACTTTCTTAACTGTCTTTTATCTAATAATGGGAATTATGGCGATTTAATTTGAAGAGGTTGATTATTACTATCAAAAAGTTTTCTTTTAAGAAAATTTTTAATTTTTTAAAATTTAATAATTAGGTGTGAATTTTTTTGAAATCTTATTTTTCCTCAATGCAACCGCTTGGTTTTCGAATATTTTGTACATAATTAATTTGTTTGAAAATTAGATAATAATCATTAAATGAGAAAAACTGAAATGAAACCTTTTTATTTTATAACTAGTGAATGAAGTTTCTACTTAATGGGATGAAATAAACTTAACAAACTTTATCAATTAATAATTATTCTGAAATATTTTTCTTAATATTAGGCAAACAATAATAGTGTTCAGAAAATCTCTACCTATTCTCAAGTAATGAATTTATAATCTAGAATGATTTCAGTTACTGGAAGCAATAGTATAGATTCTAAAGAACTAAATCAAAGCTTAAATTTAGTTACCAAAAAGATATACACAATCCTTGAAATCAGCAGTAAAATTATAATTTATATACACGTATGCATATACATACATATTTATATTTATATATACATACATAAATACTTATATAGAGAGAGCGAGAGTTTTTAATAATCTCTACAGAGAGACAGAAATGAATTGAACATTAAAGATAAAAGAATCATACACATATTGGAAACTTAAGAAGATGAATTCAGCACAGGACCGATCCCAGCAGGTGTGCGGTGCGTACGCCACATGCGGGTGGCCAAAACAAGAGGCAGCTGCAGGCCGCATTACGGTTCTATCAGTTAAAAAATTTTTTTTATGAATTTCTCAAAATAAAGCTTATTTTAAGTTTTATTTTGAGAAATTCGTTGAATAAGTATGCTGAATTTTAAACAGTGATTGAAAAATCAAAATAACCCCCGATTTTCCGATAGCATAGCACAGTTAAAGAAAAATAGAGTGTTAGTGCACAGTGTGTCGTTCCCAGTGGCGTAACAGAGAATATCCCTGCAAAGTCAGGTTTTGAGCCCTAAGCCTAAATATACACTTGACGTTAGTCAGACTTTGGGCCCCCTAAAATTTCTAAGACCCC
Organism: Trichonephila clavata; assembly: GCA_019973975.1. NCBI lineage: Eukaryota > Metazoa > Arthropoda > Arachnida > Araneae > Nephilidae > Trichonephila > Trichonephila clavata. The sequence continues at coordinate 104,472 of BMAO01015922.1, forward strand.
AGCAATGCGGGGGTGTACGTAACTCCACTGGTTGGTTCACTGTCCATTAATGCCTATTCTTTACACACATCCTTCCTCTGATAGCAAAATTCGCGTCATAGAGGGCAACACCATGATAAAAATGTTTTATTTTTTTGCTTATGAATGGTATTCGCCGAGAGCACTGTGGATCGATGTTTAACAAAGGCATCTGAAAAATGATTTTTGCGAAAGTTGCTTAACGAAAATATCTAATATGGTTAACATTGCTTAAGGCATAGGAGTGTTTAAATACAAAATGTGTTTGTGGAAATTAATAATAGCCTTACAATTTGGGAAACAAAATAGAGGAAAGAAGTAATTTTTGTGTCTATTTGTATTTTTATTAATGTTTTACATTTTACTCTTATACAGGGGTAGATGAGTTTATAAATCAAAATATGAAAAATTCTCTGGAGGGGTGACACATTAGTTTTTTGCTAGCGGGTGGCCGACACCCTAAGATCTGTCCTGATTCTGCAATACTGTAAGCAATACTGACTGAAAGTAGCTTTGAATTTTATATAAAAAAGGGAAGAAGAAAAATAAATGTCGAACCCCACATGTCGGATGTCTCACGAAGAAAAAACATTTTTTCTAATACAAACTAATAAAAATTTTTTTTTTACAACTGCTGAAATAATTCATGAATTTGGGGTTTATTTTTTGTTAAATAGGGGTTTTTGTCTTCATTTTAATCGGGGAGAGAGAAAAATTCGTTGAATCGCGAAATTCGTTAAATCAGGGTTCGTTAAATCGGGGTCCGACTGTATATATATATATATATATATATATATAATGGTTTTTCTTCCTATCTTACAATGTTTAATTGTTAAATTATTTTGGAAGTAGTTTTCAAGAAAAATTATTTATTATTTTGGCGATATTAAAAGTTTTATTTTTTATGCATTCTGAAAAAATATTTAAGGTAGAAGCTGTTTTACCTTATTACAATATTGAGTTTGGACTGTTTATGGGAATCGCAATGCTTTATTTAGAAAGTTTATTTTCGTTGCTATGCATTGCATAAGTCGTGATGAAAACATCTGAGATAGAATAAAATGAATATTTATTTTAAATATAAAATAAAATGACCGAAATACAACTATTACTTGAAACTATTCTTATTTGATCGGTAAATATTTCTTACATATACATACGATCCTTACGCATATATATACTTAATACGATATATCCTTAGACAAATTTTAGTTTCTTAAGCATGCGATATGATATTTCTTGCGACTGAAAACTTTAAAAAAATTTACCAATATAACTTTGAAGTTAAAATATAGCAACAAATGCTTTATACTTAGATAATTTTAAAGTAGACTTATTCATACCTCAATATCCTTTCGGAAATAATATTAATGAATGTATCTTTTTTGTCTCTCCTATTTAATAAACGCGTGAATTATATTCTCATATTCAGAATTTTTTTTCGAAATAAAAATCGAATTCGAAAACAAATTTGATGAAGACTGATCACAAAGTAAAACATACCAGCTAATATATATTCAACTTAATTATGATACTTTTGTCTTCCATTTAATTCCATATTAGATTCGAAACTGACATCATAAATTTTATAAAAAAAACTATCTGAGCAATTTTATAAAGCAATTAAAAAAACTATTGTTATTTAAAGTCAAATAAAATCTATTTAAATGGATTATTTAAAAGATATGCTTTACCACTTTCGATGAAAACTAAATTGTAAGAGTTTAACATCAGCTGTGTGATTTAAAACAGTTAAAATATTTTCAATAAAAATTTTCTGCAATGCAAATGAGCAATAAGTGAATCGAAAGCAGATTTCCAGAATTTTTCTAATAAATGGTTAAGAATGTAATTTGAAACAAAAGTTTTGGTTGAATGTGCTTCATAAATTTCTCTCTATCTAAATCCTAAGTTCCGTATTAGAGATAAAGTAATTTGTATTGGTTAATATTTTGATATATAATAAGCACTCAAAAAATGAAATGAAACAGGATTGGAATTTTAAGATGGGGTGATCCATGCCGGGAATACTATTTACTATCTGTTGAATTTTATGTTCAAAAATAATACTAGTTTCAGTTAGAATTATTAATATTTTTATATAAGGGGTCTCAGGGGTGTTAACTTTTGCTGTGAGGACTGAAAATATAAACAATATTCAAATACATATAACTCTTTGAAATTAAAATTAAATAATTCGAATCTTTTACATATTATTTATAAAGGAATGGGGCTCCGGAAAAGTGTAAAATGTTTAAAATATAATAATAATTTTAAAAATAATAAGCATATGAAAATAAGAAATATTTTTATAAGAAATATTAATTATAAGTTTTACGGCGCGCATGCTATTTTCAAAAGTATTAGCTTTAATTACAAGCAATAAGTTGATTTATAAAGTTAAATGTATCCTTATTACACCGTAGTAAATTTAAATAAATAGAATAATAAATTATATTTTTTAAAAATAAAAACAATTATATTCCCAAAATTTTTTTTAAAAATTTTAATATTTTTCAAATATTTTGAAATACAAAGGATATATTATTCTTAATTTACTAGGGCTTAAAGAGCATGATACATTTTATAATTATATAAAGTTTTATGCATCAAAGGCTACTATTTTAGAAAATAGCGTGCGCGACGCAAAAATTACTTAATATTTATTACAGAATTATTTCTTATTTGCATATGATTATAACTTTTAAAATTATGATTATATTTCAAACATTTTGTACTTTTTTGAAACCATAATCCTTTGTAAATAACATGTAAAAGATTCGAATTATTTAATTTAAATTTAAAAGAAGTATACCTGTTTGAAAATTGTTTACATTTTCCCTCCTCGAGACAAAATTAACACCCCTGAGGCCCCATAAATACAAAAGCATATAAACAATTAATTTTAAGTAACTGACGTTTTGAAAGAAATTTGTAGTAAGAGTCCTTTTCATTTCTTTCGAAAAAATAAATTAAGAAAAAACACATTTTATGGTATTTGGATATATTTATCTGTGGTTTGTCTTTAATGCAGTATTGTTAATGAATCTTATTTTCTTGTAGCTGTTTATAATTTTCTTTAAGTAATATGGCAAGAAGAAAACTGATGTTTTTAAGCGAAACGAAAGCACACACATTAAGCTTTACTTTTCTTTAAATATCTAATTTTATCCATTTGTTAGCCTTTAAAAGTATGGCACAGTTTTATTTTGGTTTTTTAAATAAAGTTTGGTTCACTTTTACTTTTTATTACTATTGTAGTTCCATAACATTTAAAGGAAAGAAAGAAAAATCTTGTTTTTCTTATCTAGATCTAACTAATCCGTAAAAATATAAATCATCGGAAATATAATTTTGTTTCACACCATTTACATGAATGAAGCGAATAACTGATTCATTTAGAATTTCAAATGCATTGTATATTTCTGATTCTTAAAATGATAAGTTGAAATTTTTATCCTCTTGTTAATTTAAGTATTCATTTATTTTACAAATTAGCAATCCTTTTTGAGTTTATAAAAGAAATCACTTTATTATTTAATTATTTAATAATTATTCATTACTGTTGCTGATAAGATATATAATTTAGAAGTTGTTTCCTTAATAATATGTTTTGTATATTGAACTTAATTAATATTTGTACAAATCAGAAAGATAAAGGACGTCGTATCTTCCGATTTACTCTTTTTTAGAAAATAAGGTAGAGCAAATATATACATTATTATTAAATATATATGTATTCTAAATTCGTAAAAAAGTTTTTATCAATATTCCATGAACTTTTGTGACCATATAAAATATATCTGTAACTGTAAGTTTATGGATGAGGGGGATATAGCAATGAAAAGAATTTAATATTGACAAAAAATATTTCTTGTTCATAAGAAAACTAAATATAGATAGCTAAATTCCATTAAATTTATTAATTATAATATTTTACAAAAAGAAAAGAACTGAAAAAATGATCTCTACGCAAATACTGAACTCCAAGATTTATTTTGATTAAAATAGACCAATGAAACAATTTGAATTGCATGAAGTAATGAATAAATAGTAATTTATTTTACTATTAATATGCATAATCTGAAAAGTAAAAATTTGACATTGTATTCAAACTTAATGATTTCAATAAAGAGAATAATGTTAAAAAGACAAAGAACTAATGAAATAAGTCAAATAAAATTATATTTTCATAAAGCTTTCTTTTAAAGTTACAACAGAATAGGAAGCGATTTATAATTCAAGATGCTTTTATATAAAATATATCAAAATAAAAGTGCAGCATTAAACTAATTCATAGTTATGAAACGAAATTTCTTGTATGATTAAAGGTACATAGAGACGGGCTTCATAACTTTGAGCCGCTGTCAAATGACGAAGATGACATCTGAATCGGTACCCCACTCTCCTGACTCACTACGCCATATCAACTTGAGGTCTTTGAACCGCAATAGTTTTAACGTCCATTAGTCTATCTACAAGGTGGATTCAGTGGAGTAACGTAAACCCCTGCATTGCGGGGGGGGGGGCAGAGATTTTAAAGGGCCCAAAGCCTGACTGAAGCCAAGTACGTATATGAACTTGGGGCCCAAAACGTGACTTTGTAGGAGCCCTAATATTCTCCGCTGCACCACCAAATGCGTGGGTCTACAATGGCGTCAGGACAAGAATCTGCGACTCGACAACGCTAGCCACGATTTAGGGACAATGACCACAAGGCTACCGTGGCTACAAATTATCTTGCAGATAAACCATAAGATAAATTAAAATAGGAAATGCAAAACATGAATGGGACAAAAGATTAGATACTTGAATTCAATAACTAATAATTAATTACTAATTAAATTACTAAATACTTGACCACAAATTCAGAAGGATCAGGGTATTTCCCGTAAGCCCGATGAGGATTATTAGACGCAGGTGGTCTTCATAGGTGGAAGAAAGATCGGAAAACTGGAAGAGGGGAATAGTTTGATCAGCGTAGTTGAAGAGTAAGGATTCAACAAAAGTGTCATATCACGCGTTTGGAAAGCCTTCAAACCACAGGTACAGTTGTTAGAAAGGTTGGTGTTGGTAAACCTAGGGAAAAAACTGCAGTGGATGACCGATATATCGTCCTGCAGCCGAAAAGAGCCCTATACCAGTCAGTAAGTGCCATTGCTCAGCAACTGTGTCCAGCAACAGGGCGACAGGTATCGTGGTTTACCGTGACGAGACGCCTTCACAAAGGTGTCCTATTCGCTCGTCGTCCCGAGCGCTGCATCCTATTGAAAATTGGCCATCGGCAGCACTGTTTTATAGTCGTGTAAGGAGCCCAAAAACTGGACATCTCTCAATAGAGTCATGTCCTCTTTACGGACGAGAGTCATTTCAGTGCACAAGTGATTCTCAACGCCAGTTGATTTGGAGAGAGGACGAGATACGGTTTCATCCCAGTAACACCACGGAAAGAGACCGTTACGGTGGCCCTGGAGTTTTCGTTGTCTGGGGAGGCATTATACTGAACAGGATGATTGAGCTACACGTTTTCAACAGAGGTTCTGTCACCGGAGATCGCTATTGTAAGGAGGTGATCCTTTCCCAGGTGCTTGTGTTCCGAGGAGCTATTGGACCAGACTTCGTTTTTATGGATGACAATGCACGGCCACACAGGACTGCTGATGTTCAGCAGCTACTGGAATTTGAAGATTTCACTGGAATGGATTTTCCAGCGTTCTCTACTGATCTAAATCCCATAGAACATGTGTGGGATGCTTTGAGGAGACACCTTGCTGCTCAATTACATCCTCTGGGGAACACCCAACATTTGAAGCAGATGCTGATTGAGGAATGAGGACTCTTACCTCAAGAACTGTTGGACAATCTGGTGCTAAGTATGGAGAAACGAAGCGAAGTAAGCAGTGGCGTAACGGAAAACATTTGGGCACCCTTGCAAAGTCAAGTTCTAGCCCCCCCCCCAAGTTGGATTTTACAAAGGGTAGGTACTTGGCGGCAGTCAGGTCTTGGGGGCCTTTGAGCCCTGGGCCCTCCCCCGTAATGCGGGGGTGTACGTTATGCCACTGGAAGCAAGCATTGCAGTAAAAAGGGAGTATAGCCCACTCTAAGGAAAATTTAGCTTGTTCCTTCTCTTGGACAGACAGTCATGTGTAATGATGCTATGAATTCCATAAAGCCTTTCTTTCTTTGATTCCATAGTATATGCATTGTATTAATTTTTGCCTCAACTATGCTTTCATCATTGTTTAAGTACAAAATGCTGTCTCTCGTTTCTGAATTACTGGACTTATACAATAAACTTTGTGGTAGATTCAGCTTTTGATGTTTGTAACTGAAAAGTCGTTTATACGATATTATTTTTACACACACTCACGTAAATGAGATAGAAATCTAGAAGCTTTGCAGATATAATTATTGCTTTAAAATCTGATGAACTCAATGTAGCCTTTAATGTTTAAAGTTACGAAAAAATATTTAGAGTTCATAGTGAGGCAAGAAAGACAATTCAAACTTCCATTGCTTTCATACAATGGGTTAATTCATGACTGTCACGTGATGAATGTAATCACGTGTTCACCATTGAATTCAAAACTGACAATAGATTCGTATTTGTTTTTCTACTTGTGAGATTTAGATACAACTTCAAATTTGATGATTGTGTAAAGATGCTCAAATATTAAAGTTGCTCAAAATAAAAGAAAGTTTATCCAAAAAGCCGAAGCTGGCAACAGCAAAGCGTATTAACTGATTGGCTGGAAACATATGATTGCAGTTATCATGTGACTACAACCTCACATGAATTTAGAGCATTATGTCCTATGAAAGCATTGTTTCCACAACGTAACATTTAAACAAAAAAGTTATTTCATATCTCATTGGGAATAATTTTTACATAATTTACATCATACATAATTTTTAATTCACCAGTGTTAATAAAGTAAAGTAAATATAAGTAAAATAACGATTAAATGTATTTGTGTTTAGTTATTTTGTATGGACAACTTAAGCATGATTGTATTTATAAATTATTTTCATTTTTCCTGGTGTCCCATCCCCTATTTGTATATGCGTGCATGTACTTGATATCCCAAAATCTTTATTATGGTATTCTGTTTTGAAAGTAGTGGCGTGGGAAATTATAACGCTTATTGGTGCTATACTTTTTTTTGCAATGGAATGTTGTCTAAAAATCCTTGTGATCATCAAGTATTTCAGTGTTCAAAGGAATTTGATTACTGGTTTTTGACTAACATGACTTAATTATATATTTGACCAAGTAATCACAGTTGACTTTTTATACTCCAGAAAACCTGTTAGCATATGTTTTTTGCCACATTTCATTTTCGACTAATATTTCTAGATTAATTTATGAATTTTCTAGCTGTACGCGTTTGATTGTGTTATCATTATTGTGTGATTATTTACTCATAACTATGTTTTTATGTTTTCGCACTACTTGACCAAGACGACAACGATATGTAGAAATATCATGACTGTGTGTGTGTGACATCTTTTATCTTAGTAGAGCAATGATAAAGACAGATATGCATATATATATAGAGAGAGAGAGAGACTGATATAATTTTCTTATCTTTAAAAAACTAATTTTTTTCCAAAATGCTATTAATTGACAGCCAAGAAATTTATCACCAAATTGAATCAAAGAGAGTAAAATAAAAATACTAATGATGATCAATATAACACTGAGAGAAAAGAATTAAATATATTTTTAAAGTAAAATTTAAAATACCAAATTTTTATTTTAGTGTTTTATTTCTGATTCTATGAACACATTATCATTATTTTAAAAAAAAGCATCTAGTTTTTTTTTACATACACTAGTGTTAATTATTACAGAACATAAATCATGTGTTTCTTCAGTATTTTACCTATAGTACACATTTTGTTAAAAAAAATGATTAATGATATTGTAGGACAGCATTTTCTTTAAAATAACTTCTACTTATGCATTTATTTTTAAAATTTTAAAATAAATCTCAGTGAAAATAAAAATTTTAATAAAACTCATTACATATATATGATACAAATTTTGCAGTTCACAAATTTATTATCTGTAATTTTTCATCCTTTCAGTTATCAAAGAGAAACCTAGTTACCTTTCTAAAAGAGAGCAGAGTGAAATTTTGCCTAATGTTTTAGTTCTGTGTAGAAAAAAGGAATTGATTACTAGTATTAAACTAATAGCAAATATTATGTTATTAATCATATGGAAAGAAGAACTGCTTTTTACCTCCATCATTTTTAATTTTAAACTGATTTTCTTGAAAAATGTTTGGAAGCTTATGAGCTTTGTTGAATGATTAAAAAATTATGAACTACTAAATTTATAAATATTATTATTAAATATTAAAATTCAAGGGGGAGAGATCATTGTATCAAAATCTTATTATCTTGTGAAAAATATAAAAAAAGAAATGTTCTTTAAATAATTTATGCTGCTATAGTCCCATTTTTTTTATCAGAGATGCCAAAATTTATTATATAATTCCATTCGAAACAGAAATATATCAACGTAGTATTCATTGAACATTGAATAAATATTTTTAATCATATCTTTAAAAAAACTAAGAATTAAAAGAAAATTAAATATGAAAGAAATTAAAAAAATATTTAACCGTTTTTTTAAAATAAATACAATGGTTGAATTATACTTACTATTTTTTAAAGAGATACATTTAATGTAAGCCATTTCAAATTCTTCATAATTCACATTTTACATGTATTAATATCAAAAACTTAAAATCACTAAATAAATTATCTGAATAATACTTTAACTTTCTGCCTTACACGTTAATGAAAAAAATATCTATCTCGCCTTCTTGATTTAAAATTAAATGCGTTAAAGCCTGAGAGAAAATTAAATGCATATTTAAATGAAGAATAGTAAATGTGATTGGTTTTTTTTATGAATTCAATTAAATCAGACTTTTGTGCTTCAGAATGAAGAATTAAACTTTGAAATAAATTACTCTGCAGTTTAATTTTCAGGTAGTTCGTTCCATGTTGTAATAGGTAATTAATTCTCAAATTAAACCTACGTTCGTCGAAGGGACATCTAGATATTTTTTATGGGGAAATTGACTCATATTTTTTCATTAGTTTTAAAATTAATGAGAATTTTAACTAAACGCTATCTCTTAGATTCTGAATAGACAATTACAGCTTTTGTATAGTTCTTAAATGAAATAAATTATAGATATAGTGTCATATATATGAAGATATAGACAAAGACAAAGAGATAAAAAGAGAGACATATAGATTAAAGAGAGACATAGATAGAGAGAGAGACAAAGATAAATATAGTTCTAGAAAAAAAAGAAATGGAGAGAGAGAGAGAGAGACAGCCGGAGAAAGAGAAAAAAGAAAGGAAGAGAGAGATAGAGACAGCGAGAAAGAGAGAATAATAGAGAGGGAAAAACAGAGAAAGGGAGAATATAATATAGAGGGAAAAATAGAGAAAGGGAGAATAATATAGAGGGAAAAATACAGAAAAAGAGAGAGAGAGAAAAATGAGAGATTTTTAAAATGTAAGAAAAATCCTACGCGTGTAATAACAATTAAATAAAATACTTTATCTAATTATACTACTGTAATAAAATCCGCTTAAATTTATAATTAAAGTAAAACTTATATAATTTATTAAATAATAAGAATCCAATACTTATAACTATGTTAAGTCTTCGATTGTGTGTCTGTGTGTGTGTATTTATGATTTTAGTAAGAAAGTTTGAAAAAAAACTCCTTTTAATTTGAAAAAGGTAATTATATAGCATCCAAAGTAATAATGTTGGATTACTTTTACATAATTCATATTTTAATTTAACTAACTTATGCAAAGTAATTACCGTAATTTATATATATTTTTTTATTTTGATACACAGATTGAATAGGTGATGGTTTTTGATGAAGCAGTGGATTTTTTGTTTCTTTTCTGCAATTGTATAAAGCTATTAATTGTGGGATTTAATTTTAATACATTTTTGTATTTTTATAAGTAAAATAATTATATTCAAAGGTAATATTAATAACCTAACGCAGTTTTTCTGTTAAAACTTTTGATTTTTTCCTAAAATCAGATTAATAAAAGCTTTCTTTTTATTTTGAAATGTCAAAGAATATACACTATTAATCATAATTTTTCAGTCCAAAGACGTAATTTTTTCTAAAGATTTTATTCAGTTTACCCAAAACTGTTTCATAAAATAAGTTAATTAGGGATTGTTAAGACGAATTTAAAGTTGGAAAAACATTTTATGGAGTATTTAAGTGATGGAATTTGGGTTCTCTCTCTCTCTTAAAATGTAACTAATGTCTACCAACTAGATTTAAATCAGTACTACTGAATGTATAACAGAAAATTCTTGATGAAGAGGTAATATTACCTTGCCGAATTAAAAAAATGAAATAAATAAGAAAATTTTTGGTTTTGAAGTTACGCTTTCATGATCCATGTAATCACATTGGTAGAATACATAAAATATTTCCTCCAGGAAATTTTACTAAAAGAATAACCGAATTATTCATGATGGTAAATCAAAAATATTTAATTGATTACAAGTGGATTTATATTTCAAATGTTAAAATTGTACATAGCTCATTGGCTGATCAATCACATAACATTTTGAAGACACACAGAGGCTATTGGAAACAGACTTCGTAATTTAAATTTAAACTCAAATAATGTAAACGGCAACTAAGCTAAAACCCCACTTTCCAGACTTACCCATCACGTCAGCGTGAGGAATTTGAGCTTGTACACAGGAGAAGGTCATAATCGAGAACTCATGTGTGGTCTTGATCGCGATTGGCTGGTTCAAAACCTATTGACAATGAAGACGTGTAGAGGACATGATGTCCATTAAATCTGTCACGAGGCTAAAAATTCTCCCGTTGGAAATGAGTGGAAGTTTGGAGAGGGGGAGCCAGCTAAGATATCATGCTCTTCCCTTGACCGTGGTTCAGAATTTCGAAGTCCGTCGCCAGTAGCCTTTGTGTTGCCCAGAGTGTGACGTAAATTAAAAACCAAATCTATACAGCAGACATTTAGTAGCACCACACCACTCGAGTCCACGAATGGACAGAAATAACGCTGAACAGGAATTTATGATTATGATATCTTTACTGTGGACATATATGTCATCATATGAGATCGTACAAGTAATATGCTTAATTCATTTTTGAAAAGATATCAGACGATTACCCTAAAATTGTGAATTTTGCCAAAATTGGACACAGTTTTTAAAAGATATTTTTATAGGTCATCTATTATCTTTATTAAAATACCAAGTTTATTATTTTCCGTTCAATAGAACAAAAACTACAAGAGTTTTAGTAAAAGCTGATGCCATTACTTTAAGCAAGATGTCATACTTTAAAACGTGTTTTACTCGAAATGAGTTGTTTTGAAAATGCTCAAACGGGGACAGCGATTGCTGAAAATTTTTTGAAAATTATTAAATGAATTTTTTGTGTATATGTTCTGTATAATAGTAGAAGTGTTTTAACCTTCAGATTTATCAATCCCTGTTTTATTACAAAATTATAGTCCCTTATGTTAATATAATCACTGTTTTTTTTTAACAATTGCATATAATAACTAAAATAAAGGGCTCTAGTTTTTGTAAAAATTAAAATATCTCTTTACTTGAAGGTCATTTCAAAAAGGAATAACATAGCAAAACACATCAGAACTGAAAAATTGAAAATTTGTTTATTAACTTTTGGGCCATGTGTTTATGTTATTTTTTATAAATTTTCTTACCTATTTTTTCCCATTTTAGTAATAATAACTTCTTTTTCTCTTCTTAATTTTAGCATATTTTTCTCAAAATGTACTAAACGAATTTAAAACTACAAAACAATCCCCATATCTCCATTTCTTTAAAAAAAAAGTTGTCGCAAGTAGTCGGATACCTTAAGACAGAGAAAATGTATAGGAAGTTAACTGCCAAAAAATTAAGAAATTGCCAAAAAATTTTGTGTTTCTTTGTTATTAATTTGCGCTGTTTTTTATATAAATTTCTATAAAATCTAGATTTATGTCAATTCTAATTCGTATTAGATAGGCTTATAAATTACAAGAGACTGATCTAAAATATTGAATAATAAAGATTACCTTTGAATATCTCCCTCCCATTTTGCTTTTAAACCTTTTTGCGAAAAATTCTGTGCTACACTGGAAGATTGAAATGCTTTTTTAACGAAACATTGCGGCACACAGTTTCTTAATATATGTATTTAAAAATACTACAGTGGAAAATATATTTTTTATTATTACATTATTAAATTCCTAATAGTTTTTGCTAGAAAATTTCCTTCCATAAAAAACTACCTGCATAACTAAATAAAGGAAATTGCAATCTGATAATAATATTTATTGATAGATTGTTTTTGAATATTTGTGGGCATTTAAATACATTTTAAATTATTTAATCCTTAATAAGCCTATTTATTCTTAGGGAAAGTCTATGTTTAGACTTTGGAATTTTCTGTCATAATTAATTCTAGAATACCACACCTTTCGAATTCTATGTTAAGTACATTAAAAATTCAAATCTTTAACTGGGAATAACAGTTATCATTTAGCGTTTTTTAACAATTTTAACCTGTTTTTAATACCTTCTTTAAATGAAATCGAAACCTTTCTCGAATACGTCAAAATTTTTTTCGTGTATAAAAAAGGGATTTTTATTTCCCAATACACTTGAGTTATCAGGAAAAAGAAAAACATAAATTACTGATAGAGTGATAGAAAAGTACAAATGATGTAATCTCGTTACTTTTCCGGTAGTAATAATGATAACATTAACAGTGTTTTGTGCTAGCGATATGTTTTAGATAAGCAAGGTATCTAACAAAACGTTTTCGTATTTTATCTTTTCGCATTCGGCAACATTTAACAAAAGGAAATCTTCATCTGTACAGAAATTGATCCTACTCAAATTAAAATAATGCTATAGTATAAATATATATTTATATCGAAAATTATGAATATTTTCTACGATTTTACTCATATAAAACGGGGGATTGGATCGCAGAAAAGAAAGCATTTTATAGAAAACCAGTTTGTTTAATCCGTAATATTCGGGAATTTGATCTATGTCCCGAAAAAAACCACAATTTCCATTCAGGTTTCACTGTGGTAAACCGCAAATGAAACATAATATAATAGAGTTTTTATTGCTAGCTTTTAAAAGGCAGATCGCTTGAAATCCAAAATATTTTAGCCCGTGAGGGAGATTCACACAATCTCTCTCTCTCTGGGAGCTTACACCCTCCCCTCTTTTTCTCAAAGACCAACAAATGTTTAATTTTTATCTTTACGGTATCCGACTACTTGCGACAACTTTAAAAAAAATGGAGATGTCGGGATTTTTTTGTTGTTGCTTTTTCTAGATTTGTTTAGTACATTTTAAGAAAGATATGCTAAAATTAAAAATAGAAAAATAAATTATTTTTACAAAAATGGGAAAAAATGGGTAAAATATTTGAAAACTAACATAAATGCGGACCATTTTGTACCAAAAATTTATGAACAAATTTTCAATTTTTCAATTCTGATGAGTTGCTATATGTAATTCATTTTTGAAATTACCTTCAGGATAAGAGATATTTGAATTTTTACAAAAACTTGAGCACTTTTTCTTGGTTAACATATAAAACTGCTTAAAATAACAGTGATTTTATTACTATAAAGGACTGTAAACTTTGTAATAAAATAGTGATTGATAAATTTGAAGGTAAAAACACTTCTACTATTATTCAGAACATACGCACAAAATTTCAGTTAATTATTTTAAAAACTTTTTGAGCAATCGCTGTCCTTGTTTGTGAGCATTTAAAAAACACACACATACACACATTTCGAGTAAAACGCGTTTTAAAGTATGACATATTTGCTTAAGGTAATGGCAGCTGCTTTTACTAAAACACCTGTAGTTTTGTTCTAGTGAACTGAAAATAATAAACTTGATATTTTTTAAAGCTAATAAGATGACCTATAAAATAAAATTATAAAAAATTGTGTCAATTTTTGGCAAAATTCACAATTTTAGGGTAGTCGGATTCCTTAAAATCCTTCATAGCTTTTTAAATTTTTCCGTACAAAATTAAGTTCTTAGCTCTTTGAAGTACTTTTAGCACAAAAAAAAAATCTGTTTCTTACGAAATTCGTATACATAGGTTAGAAGCAAAAAAATTAAAAAACCATTAAATCAAAGATTTTTTTTTAATAAATCGTAATTTTTTTTTTATTAAATGCATTTTACTTCCGAAATATATTATTTCTCAAGATACTAGAGGAAAATTCGGTTTGCTTCAAAGGAGTGACTGTTAATATCGATCCACGAATAAAATTTTTAAAACTCCGTATCAGGCATTTTTTAGACTGATATACCACCCCCTCCCGCATGATTTGAAAAATCGATGGATCCATTTCATCCAGCAAAGAAATTCAAATGCGTTACTTTCTGTAATTTAAAATCTTTGCTGCAAATCAACTGGAAATATAAATTAGAAAAGTGTTTGATATTAACGCTTTATCGTGAAAAGTTCATTTATTCAGTGAAGTGGAACAAAAATATCGATTGTCACTAAAAATAAACCTGTTATACATCAATGAAATTTCAACGTGAAGGATATCTTGAAAGGCTTAGGAACTTATTGCTCTTTGATTTCTCGGCGCGTGATTTTTATGAATCATACAGCATCGAATTTCATCTGTAAATTAATTTTTTTCAGAATGGATTTCTTTTCTATATGTTTTTTCTAAAACTTTTTAATTTCTGAATAGTGAATTTTTATTACTTTTTGTGAATTGTGCATGCATTTCTCATGCAAAGCTTATCTCAGGTTATTAAACCACACTGTTTATGCAAATTATTATTTTTTTGTTTTAATACAATTTTGCTTAGAGAAATGTACAGTCTTTAATCAACGATATATAATATTTCTAATCCATCAATAAATAACGTTTTTCGGGTATTTTCTTAAGTGACAATATAGAAAGCAAAATAATACAATTTTATTCTTTTGTTATATTTAAATTGTTTTTTTTTATTTGTAAATTCTTTTTTGCACACAAACACTAAAACAAAAAACAAAACAAAAAAAATCTTTTATAAAAAAACATGTTTTAAAATAATGAAAGGAGGTATCAAATTTTTTTCCATTACCTCTACACGTGTATAAAGTATTATAAAGTCCTTTTACAAGAATGAGCTCTACTTAGGAACTGAAAGAGAAACTTTCTGAAATACCCTTCTATTCTTTACGCCAATGGAAAATATTCGTGAAGCATTATATTTAAGTTCTGTAAGGTGGAAAGATAACAAGAAAGTTATTATACAGCATTACTTTCATAAAAAAAAAAAAACAACAGTAATTAAAGAATACAATTTTATAATTATTATTGATAAATTA
>BMAO01015923.1:0-84342 GCA_019973975.1 Trichonephila clavata
ATAGAGATTTCTCTAAGGTCTTACGTAAATGTATAACCGTTACCGTTTTATGTGCTCCGGGGAAGCCTGGTGATCTTGACACCTTGCACAGATGGAGTTGATCTTTTTGTTCGCTGAGAATGAAAGGCACTTGATGTGACCACTAGCAAGATGAGAGAGTGTAGTCTGGGAGCATCTGTCACACTGGAGGGCTAGGGCCGGAACGGGTCTATTACTTGCATACCAATGATGAGTGGGAGGCACCCTCCACTCCATCAAATTTTGAGATTTTTTTAACCAGTATAACTCCAGATAGGTAAGGGTGGATGTGGAGGGAGTTTGCTATCGTGTAGATTTAAAAAGTTATATTTATAATCATAAATAGGAGATTTTTCTTGTTTAATCAAACTCCATTTAAAAACTCCTATAAAATCATTACTGTGATAAAATATGCCGAAATTTATAATTTATAATAATTCCAAATTCCATTCGTTCCAAATTTAAATCACACCGGAGTGATTACGGGCCTCAGAACGAGCCCGTCATTTGATACCGTGTTCCTTGAAGTGATCATATATATGTGATCATGGTCCTGAAAGGGTTAAATCTGTATTTATAGTCTCTGTGTCCAATAATTTAAAAAAATGTTACATTTTCAAAATTGCTGCAAAAAAATTTTTTTTTGCACTTTTCCTAAACACAGTCTATGGAAAATATAGCAACCGATTAAAGTAGGTATATCTATTTTATGTCTGAGAATTTCAGATCTACTCTACATTATTAAAAACACGAAAAAATATCCATAAAATTAACACACTGAATGTTGCCCAAACTTATATATATGGCAGTATAAATAAAAAAAAAACTATTAGTAAAAGTTGAGACTTGAAATTTTTAAGTATCAAGAGCTTCCTGTTTAAAACAAATAAAAGAAATTTTTTCCTTCAAAAGCTAAAAGCTAATTAAAAAAGCTGGAAACTTTTCAAAGATTACTTCGACCAAGGAAAACTCAAAAAAGTCAGAAAAAAACAGCTTTTAAAAATCAATGCGGTATATTCAATATGATGTATGAGGAGTATTATCCATTGATGGTAAAATTATTCAATTTAAATGTCCAAGAGGACCAAATTTTTTCTATGACCTTTGAAAATATTTTTATGAAGTAGCATATTCACAAATATCTCTTTATAAAGAAAATTTTGATAAATCGCTGTAATCTATCCTTATAAAAGGAAGGTTTGTGCGTGTGTATATGCAGTGTAACACACAAACGTAGACCCAGACGAACGAAGTCTAGTATTCCGGAACTAGAAACATTGATAGTGTGCATCCTAAAGAAAGTGTTTTTGGACTGTCTGAGATTTTTTTTTAAAATTCAATTTTGAAAACACTTTTTATAGTTCTATCGATGTGACTTCATGGGACGTTACGTCAATATTTAAATGTGATCAATAACACTTCGTGTGGTTTTTTGAGATCTTTATTTATTTTAATTATCCATTATATTTATTTATCGTGATATTTAAACATTTATTTGATTTCTGTAGGAAAATCATAAATCTTTTTTGAATAAATAATCATAAAAAAGTATTCTTTCAGTAGTTGTACTAAAGGTTGTATTTTCAGTTCTGGTTTTGCACCATGGATATAATTTGATGAAAGCTAATCATATTTTTTATCTTTTCCATTAATTCAAAGCTAAATTGGTTTGGGTCATCTATTTCAGATAATTTTTAACTTAATTTGTATGTTAATACCGTAATTTCTTTTTCAATTCATGTCTTTTCACTTTTGATGTGAGTTCAATCAAAGTTAAGGATATTTTATTTGTTTTATTCATTTATTTATTTTTTACATCGACAAATGTCGGTATAGTTGTTTATTGCTCTGTTTAAAACTTCCTTTATATGTATCTTTTTGTGAACTCTCAGAACTATAAAGGATTTAATTTAATCAAAGCTAAGCTTATGTTATTTCTTTTAAATAGCTTTTTGACTTAAATATATGTTGTAATTCCTATTTTAGATTAATGTGTGTGCTACTTTATTTATTGATTAATGGTAGTAATTTTTATAACCGCACTTTTCTTATATATTGTTGAGGTTTTCAGCAGTGCATATAGATTTTTTATACTGCTATATGGTTTGCTTAGTTTATAATAAATAATGACAGAAGTGCTTCAACTGCTGAAATTAGGGTATTACACGAGTCTTTTTCTATTCCCTTTTTTATTTATTTCATGGTAGCATACAATTCTACTTTGGAATTTGACAGGTTGTGGTCAATTACATCGTCAATTATCGGAGCAGATATAAAAGAAAAGCTGATTCACGCTGAGAACGACGAATGAATTAAACCCATTTCGTGGAACTTTTGACTACAAGGAGTCAGTCAATTAATTGGTAAAGATATTTTGGTCGAAAAAAAGTCCTATCATTCCATCAGGTGTTCATTCTATTTTCCGACTTAAATTCTCAATTCTTTTTCAGCTTTGCTATGATTATGAAGGGGGTTAATAACAAGGACAACCACTTCATCTTTTCAAACTTTGGGACTGGGTCTGAGAAAAATTGTTGCTTCTCCCACAGACAACTTTACTTTGGTTTTTCAAAAATTAGTAATGCTAAAAATTTGTACATTTTAGCTCCAAATGAAAAGACATTTACCATTCATTTATCAAGAAACCCTTAGCCGAAATTATGGATGATGGCATACACCTCTAAGCAATTTTCTTAAAACTCCCTTTAGAATTTCTTAAAACTCATTGAAATCATTTTTCATCCCATGACATCATGGTTTAACTTTGCTTCTGACAATTTATTCTTTAAGGAGATTTTTCAATATTGTTACATATATCAGTATCTTTATATTTATTTATTTCATCTTTACAGCAGAACCACATTTTTTTTCAAATGAATCTTTTCAGAAAAGTATTCATTAAAAATGAAATTTTATTTTTGACAACACGGTTTGCATTATTTTGTCTTGGTACAATTTTAGATCAAATTTGTATTTGTAAAAGTAATAAATATAATATATATTGTAATTTGATCAAATTGAGTATTTTATTTGTTTGTACGGGTTTTTTTACATAGTTAATATTGAAGTAATTTCTTTTAAGATAAAATCTACTTGATATACATTATAAAAGTATTTAATGCCTTATTTAGCAGTGGTTTTGTATGATCGTAGATCTCTAAGTTAAATTAGATTTATTTATATATTCCAGTTTAATTGTTCCAATGTCGACAGTGCAAATAATTTGTAGGTCATTCCTCCGGTCGGAAGAAACATTTAACATCGGTTGCCAGGCTATCAATGTTATAGTTCACGTTTTTATTTTTCTCTTATATGATTTGTATTCATACAATTTGTATTCGTTCATTTTTATTTATCTTTTTAGCATGCTCATTTTATGTTTAAGTTTAAAATATAAATTTCTGAAAAACCCACCATTTTTTGTTTGTTTGGAGGCCAAATTGCCATTCTCTGAAGATCATTAAAAAGAATAAGGATTAAATAACTTAAACAGATTATAATTAATAAGATTAAGTTTATATAAAACTATACATTTTATGCTAAAACAAATTATTATGTCCTATATCTGATCAGTTTTCTGAAATTCGAATTCGTCAATATGAGGATAATGCAGCATTACACAAGCCTAATTAAATTAAACTGATTTACTGCGTAACAAATTGCAACATTGACAAAAAAATTTTGAAATTAATCTTCTTAACGCTCTTTGAAGGAATTAGCATATTTTCCCAAACTTACAAGTTAATTTGATTCAAATGATGTTTTCTTGGCAAATATGCTGAATTTATCTTGTATTGCACAAGTTCTGATACTTAACTTTGAGATTATATGATGTGATTTAAACGCAGCAGACGATTTTAAATTTCGTCGTTGGAGATATCGTCTGCTATATTTTTCAAACAATTGTAATCTTTCACGTGTGTTGTTCTGAATCAGTCAGCATTTTAACATTTTAACAGAAGAGTGCAACCAATTTTTTTTTCATCAAAAAAGAAAGAAAGAAGAAATAAAACAGAGCGCATCTGAGATTTTAAGAACTCTTAAGCATTTAGATATCAAATGGTTATGCATTTATCAGACAAATAAGACATTTTCTGAGATCAACAGCATTGCAGATCGTTCTAGATGTAATCGTCCACTCGGTTATTACAACAGCCTTTGTCAAATCAGTTAGTGATAGAATTCGTCAAAAACCTTTTAACTCCTTTATATAATTGCGTCAGAGCTCATGACACAATTAGGTATGTGGATAGTTAGAGCTGAAAAAGCAATAGATAAATTAATGCAAGCCGTATTTTACGTAATACATTTGGACATACAAAACGGATGGTATTAATGACGTTTTTTCTATATGTAAAATTACTTTATATATTTTTCATTTTATACGTGCATATGATTGACAGGAATTTTTTTACAATTAGCTTCAGGATTACTGAAAGAGATTTTGATAATGTTAATTCAATTTACTGATTGAATATTGTGTTATAATACGATGTTGTGTTTACTTTTGGAACCATTTATTGATGTAATAGAAAATTAAATTATCAATATTTATTATTTGTAAAAACAATACACACAGTATAAATTTCACTTTTATCAAAAAAATAGGAAATATTTATTTTGCCTTAGACAAAATTAAACAAATTAGCGAGTATTCCAGATATACCATTCAAACGAATAGAATTATGGCAACCATAGCTATTTTCGAGCTTTCTCTTGCTAATAATTAAGCTTGTTTTATTTTGTATCTTATTTTTCACATTTGTGAACATTGTTTATTTCCATTCCTGTGAATTGTCCTTTGTTAAACTTATTCATTCATATATTCCTCTTTATTTTTCCCACCTAGACAAATATTCTACAATCGTTCTTGTTAAATAGTCAGATTGTATCTTTTGTTTTCAATGAATTCATTAATGTTATGTTAGCTTTTGTTTCAATCTATTATTTGGATACAAGCAAAATAATATTTCAATATGCCTGACACAAAGGAAAAAAGGTTAGTAAATGTGTTGTCTAAAATAATCAAAGTTGTTTATTGAAAATATAAAAAAATTTCCCCTCTCCTCCAACCTTGACATTTGATATATATTATGGTAAACTAACTTTTTACATTTATTTCATAGCATGAGCAAATTGTTTTTAAAATTTGCTAATATATTCAGATCATTTTAAAAATGTTTTCATGTGCATTCTAAATAAGAATCTATGTGAAAGGCAATGAAAATGTTGAAGTATTTCCTTCTCTGAATTTTAACGTGTGGTTATATTTAAAAACCGAAATAAATAAGGATGAAAAATTTAACTCACGTATAAATACTTTTATTTTTAGTTTACATGTTATTCTCGTGAGAAGTAATTTGAATTTATAGTTTCCTTAAACCAGTTTCCAAATAACAATTATTTCAACATTATACTTTTTTACGCATTTCTTTCCATTAAAAAATGTTTTTTAATATTTCTTCCATTTACACAATATGTTATGCGACATTTCAATTGTTATTCAAAGTTTATCCTCTTCTTGCATTAATATTAAACATGTCTCTTATTTGAAATAATATTTTGAAATTTCAACATAGTTAAAAATAATTGGCATTTAATCTTATTTTTTTTTATCATTCACCTTCAAAACACTTTCTTGAAAATTATTTTAACGTAATACTTACATTACCTGAAGCAAGATGATTTTGTATTTCATGAATATTCATAAGATATAACTATACTTTTGTTTTCTGCATTAAATTTCTGCTGCTTTGTTTAACCTTTTGTCTGGACTAAATATTTTTATAGTATCTTCACGTACAAAATTTATAGACGGATAAAATGCGAGTAAATAAAATCTACTCGCTTAAATTTAGATGGTGAAATGAAGATATTTAGAATTGATTGCTCAAAGGGGTATTAAGAAACATGTTTTTCACTTAGTTTGAAATAAAATTTAACAGAAAGTTTAAAGCATAAATCGTATATATTTTCTTAAGAGTTTTAACAGGAGTTGAAACTATTAAAATTTAATTCAAAAGAGTGTGCTCTAGAATACTTTTAACCATTAATTTAAAAATTCAAGAAGTATATTATGCGAATGAACAGAAAGTTTTTAACTGAGGAGATTTTTCCAGGAAATGAATACGTATTTATTATTAACTATTAATAGGTATCTTTATTAATCTCATAAAAAGTCTTCTTATTCGTATTAATTTAAATATTTCAGGGGACTCGGGGAAACTATTATTATTAAGGGACTTATTACAATTTTTTTATTTATGTATTCAAAAACTATATTTTAGCATTTCATGAAATGTTTCAATTCAAGAAAATGATACGAGATGAAATTTTTTACATATTATTCACACAATTTTGAAAATTTAAATTTTTTGAAGAAAATTTGAAAATTTAAAAATTATATTCCTTTTGTAATTATTAATCGTTTTACCTGGAATTTTTTCGTATTATTCTTAAGAATATTCTTAACAACTTAAGGGATCTATTTTACAATAACTTAATTAGTTTTGGAGAAAAAAATAAAATGTTGATATGCGTTCTAAAATTCAACGAAAAAGCCAATTTCCTACATTTGAATTTTTTTAAGAAAAAGTACTCAGTTTACAGCACAACGGATCCCTAATTTTGTTACATGCTTTTTATATAACGCACAGGAAAAAATGGAAGTGATTGATAAATAATTGTGGGAGTAGCATTTTGAATGCACTAATGTATCGAAAAAACACAAACTGAGAAAAAGTACTTCAAAGTTTATAATTCAGAAAAAAATAATTATAATAAGCTTAAATAAACATAAAATACCCCTTTAAGACATTAGTTATATATTTTTCATTAAAATAATTCCATTACAATTTTATAAATGATCAACTTTAGTGAGTATTAATTGCAAAAGAAAATTCAAGAAAAATGCTAAAAATTTTTTTTTTCTGTCATGACAGAAATTTTAATTTTTTTCTTTACATAATATTGAAGTATTATATTTTTATGAAACAAATATGAGGAATTGGAACTCAAATTATGAAATTATTAATATAAAATGCCTTAATTCAAAAATTTTACTTGCTTTCATTTCACAAAGAAAAAAATTACATATTATAATGCGTTAGTAATATTCTGTTTTATATGTTACACCTTCATTTTATAGTTATTATTTCTCTTTTTAAAATAGATTTATGTTTAATCACAAAATGCTTTTTTAGCTTTTTTTTCTAAACAGGGGGCGAAGTCGAATTGCCTAATGTGTTGAGTTATATTTTTCAAATGAAGTTTTATCCAACTTCTAACTCTTCGACATGCGAAAGTGATACATCAAAAGATAATACTACAAAGAATAAGATTAAATAAAAATTAAAAAAAAACGATAGTTCGCGGTTATTTTTGGGATACCGAGTCCTCTTAAGAGAAATTATATAAAATGAGATCAATCCCATTTAAATTATTTCACTTTTGTTTTGTTGCACAAATGATTTCCTTGTAGAATAAGCAACAAGGTATTTGTCTCAGAAATAAACTATCATTTTGTAATCAAATAAGGGGATGTGTGTAAAAAGTTCCTTAATTAAAAATTAGAAGCACTGCATAAGCCGTAATTCCAATAATCTTTAACGAAGCAGTATCAGTGCATCCGTATCTTTGCATATATAGTGAATGAAAGAAGAATGAAGAGCGAGAAAGAGAGAGACCATGTCATGGTCATCCCCATGTCAAATGGTAATGATATTTTTATTTTTATGTATCAGTTCTATTTCTACTTTACGTGTTACAAGAAGTAGGGTAATTAAAATTTTAATTTTGCATTTCATAACATCCTCCAATTTTTACCTCTTTATTTCATTGGTCTAAATCCAACTTTTTAAATGTTCAAAGCATAACCGATTTTATTTGCATTTACGAATAGAGAAATAGTTTTCCTTCAATAAAGCGATAACGATCACAAAAACTAAGTAAAATTCTGTAACTGATCACAAAAATGATCATTATAAAAATATTTTATGGAATTGAATGCATCGCACTCTATAAAAAAGCAGCTACCGTAGTAGCCTAGTGGTTAAGGGTACGAACTCGGCATGCCATGAGCTCAGTCCCTAGTGCCATTGAAGACCCGCCGCGTAGAGGAGCGGATGCTCGTTAAATTTGTAGAGCAGTGATACTCAACTTGCGGCCCCTCGGCCTTATTGAAAGGCTCGGTCATGGCCCACTCCCCTAAGAAATTTTATTATTAGAGAACAATGTACAAAAAATTTAACAGGAAATTCTATCAATCAAGCAATCAAATGTATCCATTTGTTTTTTTTTTAAATAAAAGAATGTAAGCAAGAGGGATGAAAGAAAATAGAAATTATCCCATAACTCATTAAAAATTCATAAAAATAAACATTTTTGTGTATGTATTTGATAGAAAAGTTAATATAGTATTAAAATAAAAGCCAAAAATGAGTTTTAATATTTTGATCAATTTCGTTTGTCAATGTTGCTTTGGTCTTACAGAGTGCCTTTTTCATTATCTGCATGTTGCGGCCCGCATGAAATAACTGCCATGGGAATACGGCCCGGTGGGGAAAAATGTTGAGTACCCCTGTTGTAGAGGGTCAAAGACTTTGTGGTAGTTTGGTTAGGAGGTGCCATCTTAGATATCGTCATCACTTGACCATGTTTCAAAATTATAAAGCCCGTCGCCAATACCTCTCGTGTTGCTCAAAAAAGTGTGACATTAATAAACATCCACTCACGCTACAAACAGGGGTATATACATATATATACTCTTATTATTAAATATAGTATGTATTATTAAATAATAACAATCTTTTTTAGAGGGAATTTACTTTTGCATTCTATTTTTGCTCAAGTAAAAAAATCCAAGGAAAATATGTTTTTTCTCCTGATCAAAATATTTTCCGAACTTCATTAAAAGGAAAATCCACGAAATGAATTAGTCATAAAGATAAAACCGTTATATTAAAGATCAACGACAAAATACGTTTTACATTCCGGAAATTTTGTTCTGTTGTTCGTGTAACATCAAAGATGAACAAATGTTCTCCTCTTGAGAAACTGCCCCAAAAAAAGAAAGCAAAGCACCAGGAATAACAATAAAAAAGACCATCTTACATTTCTGTATAGTGTCAGCAAAATCCACTAGATTTTTGTCAATACTCTTGTCGGCTGGAATATTGTCAGAGCACTTACGACCCAAACCCTATTTTCTTCCCACAGTTTCGCTTGAGTAGCAATAACAAGAAACTTGCTACTCGTTTCAGGAGATACCCAGTTATCGAATTTACACTGGATTTCGATATCTTGATGCGGGGAAGTGGGTATTCTGATAAATCAATGATTCAACCCTGGACGTATGCGGTTGTTGTGTCACGCGGCCTTTCCGCACAAATGGAAAAGTTTACCAGAGAATTAAAGCCTTTCATTGGTAAATTCGGTAAACGGTTTGGAGGAAGAGGGTACGAAAGAATTGGAAATATTGAATTGATCTTTTAAAATTATTTCCCAATCATGCGTTTAAGTTAGGATATGTTCAATGACTGAATGTTGCTGTTTATATCGGTTTGCTTTTGAAAATTTATATGCCATTTTGGTTTCAACATAACCATAGGCAATGTTTATAGAAGAAAATGTATTATTCGGAGTTACGTTGAATAAGATTGACAAAATTATTGCTTGCACTATGTACTTAATAGTATGTCACTTGTACTATGTACTTAATAGTATGTCCATTTAGTTACTTGTTTTAACGTAATAAAATATAAAACTCAAAGAAGAAAATACATTTTGCCCTTTCATTATGAGGAATGCAACTCTAACTGTTTTTATGTATTATTTATGTGAATTTTTTGTGAAGTGAAAATGTATTTGCTTACTGTAATACGGCGTAAAACGCGCACCTATACTTTTAAGCTACAATTTTAAATTTTTCCGTATATTCGCCGTATAACGCACGCACTCTTTTTTACGAAGAAACCTGAAATAAATGTGCATTGCTCTTATGTTTTGAAGTCATTTACTCGACGTATTATTCCACGTTTTAGAAAAAAATGATAAACTTCTAGAACTACAACTCTTCAACCCTTTATCTACCGCATTTTTTTCATGCAACATATTTTTTTTAATCACTACAATGAAAATTAAGGGATATACATAAACAAAACACTCGACTTTGGAAAATTTAATCCGTTGAGCTAATTAATCATTTATAGATTTTCAACTGTAAAATTAATTATATGCACTGTTCACTTAAAAGAAATGGTCAAATAATTTTCTAAGGTCTTCATTACATAAAAAAAAGACACTTACTGTTTGACATTAACTTCTTTCTCGGAACAAAAATGAAAATCTTCGCAATCCTATCAAAATATCAGGTGAAAACGCAATTTCTGCAATAAATCTATATTTTCCTTTCCCGCTTAAATACTCATCATAGAACCCGTGCTGCTATATATCTTAGAAGAGAGTATTTAAAAGAATATTCCTGCTAAGTATCGTCCGAGCATTCGTAGAATTGGTTATTCTAAGTGTCGTAGCCTTTCGTTACCCCTAAGATTATCAACTCCCCTTCGGATATTACCTGAATCCGAACGTGTTGAATGAATAATGAATTCAGTACTAATTTTAACAAACTAATCTTATTTATTGATTTTTCTTAATTAAGAGATTACACAAATACTATTCAATTTTAAGAACAATAAAACACAGTGGAGAATGAGAAGGGTTCAATAATCATGAACGACGGAATCCTATCTGAATCTACGAAAGATCGACGCGTACAATTACAGCTACACACTTATACTTAATTGGAATCAATAACTAACCTGATTTCTTATGTTATGGCAGGTTCATCTAGTTGGTTCTTTAAGATCTTGATTGGGTCAACTTGAAATCAGGATTCTTCGTTTTAAGAGGCAACTTATTTCTTAGCTATTCCCGAAGTTCTTCTATAATCTTTATCCACGACGATGCGTTAGATTCTATTCCCCACATCTACGTTTACACTTGAAAATACTTTCTCATTTCATTTCATTCTCCCTTCTAACTCGCTAAACCCGAACTTATATAAAATATCTCATTTGCATAAATCACGCTTTGGCTCCCGGTGGAGATTGGTTGAAATAAATAAAACATTAAAGAATATATGAGAAGGTTAGTGAAACGCGTAAGAACCCGTCACATATGTAATTTTAAATTGAGTAGCACTTTTAAGTACCGACGGTGGATAAAGGGTTAAGGTCATAAGGAATGCCATTTCTTTTAAACAAACAGTATTTCGATCCATCTGAAAGTCTAAATTTTTTTCTATGCTCATTTTTTAATTTTTAAAGCTATCAGTTTTATACCTGGCGTATAACGCGCATCCTTAAATTTCGCTCCTATTTTCTGTGTTAAAAGTGCGCGTTATACGCCGGATTTTACGGTAATTTGCTCAAAAATTGCAAAGAATATGCTTAAAACATAATTTTTAATAAAATATTAATTCGTTGTGTATTATGATTTGAGACTAAATGTTATATTGCTGGTCAAGGAACAATTTCTGGTACATAATTCTGGTACAATTTCTGGTTCATACAGTGTTTCTATTAGCAACACTGTATGAAACGAAGCATCTGGCTGACAATTCAGTGCGTACGGCACATAAAAAATCGGGGTTGCAAAACTTGGCAAGTTATTAATAGAGTTGGCGATTGTTGCGATTATACGCAAGTACCCAATTTCTAATATGTTACGTTTGAATATATTACATTGGTAACACACAATATATTTGTAAACACAAAGTAGTTTTTGAGTATCTTCAGACAATTCAAACACAAAAATTTTTTTTTCGTAAAAGTTATCAAAAAGAAAAAAATATTCCATAAAATAACACTTGCATTTGAATGTTTTGTCCGTCATGGTAAACACATCTGTGCTCCGAGCAAAATCGTAATTTCACCTGCATGGTGCTCAAAGCTAAGGCTAGTGATAGGCATAAAAATCTAGCCCTTAGCCGCGATGAATTTCGTGGAACTTGATCTGATGTTACTGTCGATAAGGTGGCATAAGCAACAACAACTGTGCCGAATGCATTGGATTTTTTATCTATTAAGTATATTTACATATTATTCGTTTTATAAATGAAGTTTCTCAATAATTAGTACCTTAATAGTTATTGAAATGCATTTTAGAATATTGTTTGATTAGAATTTTGCTCTTGTGATATATAAATAAATATTGAATTTTTATACTATCTTTTCACCAACCAATTTAATAGATGAGAATACGGGGAAAAACTGATATTCTATTTTATGATTGCTCTTTTTTTCCTGAAGAAGTCTTTAATAATAAACCTCTGAAATAACATTATTATATTATAACATATATCCTTTATTACTAATGTCAATAGATTATTATTAAATGCAACAGGATTTGAAATAAATTCACAACATATTCGTGATGAAATATATTCATACTAACATGAAAGTCTCAAAAGTGTAAACACAACAGCAATTTTCAGATCAAATTGTAATTAATAATTCGATTTTAAATACATTCGGATATGTGTTACAAGTTGTAGCTTTAAAAACTATACGCAAATCAGTTGTGGTGTAATTTATAACTGAAACCATAGAATTTAGAATATGAAAAATTAGAGAGTCAAAAGTTCTAGCACAATAATTAATTATTTTTTAAGAAGACAATAAAGAATGGTTTTATCGCTGATTATTATTCCAAAGCGTGAATGAGTGGACATATTCGGTGTTCCATCGATAAAATCAGAATTTGAATAATTTCCAGATGGAGTTTAAACTAAGAATCTTCAATAGTGTGTTTGAATGATAAATATATTGTTTACCATTTCGATAAACTGCACGTGTGAGAATATTTCATAAGTTTTCTATAGCGATGAGGTCAATATAAACTGCTGGAAAGTTAAAAACCAATACTCTCCTTGATCTAAACCACTATTATGTTAAGTTGGAAGTATGGATCAAGGCTTTGTCCTGTTTAAAAAAAATTCCAATACTCTTCGCTTAAAATTTCACCATCAGGAAGCAAATAATTGGCAAGTATATCTTGGCAGCTTTCAGAATTTTGACGATCATTGTTGAATGCTTGCCACGTCTGGCCGTTGTGAAAGAGATCTCCCTTCCCCTTACACTATATTACAGCACCACCATCATTATGTCTACTAAATATTCCGGTTTATTCTTTTCAGAAGTTTTGCCCATATTGTGCAGACTTATTGGGGCTGTCAGAATGACATTATCGATTGACATGGGCTGTTTGGACCACTTTAATCGATCGTCTTTATGGTATTGCTTCAAGAAAGTAATCGAGCCTTCTGAAGTTTTGTACGAACTCCCGATTCTAAAACTTTTCCGAAAATAGAGAGAGGGAGAGAGTTTTATTTTTTATATTTTCCCTCCAACTGTAGTTTTAATTTGAGACAGAGAACGATTCTCAGTTTCAGTCAAGTTTCTGATGTGCCGATAGTCGTAAATGATTGTCACTCATGACTTCTGTGGCCGAGATTTTCTTCTGAAATCATCATCTGCCCACAGTCGTTCACGTGAGCAATGCTAATGTCATTTTATAAAATTTGCATAGAAACAATTGTGTACTCAAATTTTTAAAGCGTCTATTTTTTCACCATTCTTAAGCTACAGGGCTTGAAACAAAATTTAAAGCATAGTTTTATGCTGTGTGTGGCAGGACATATCTTGTTTAAATCTAAGCCTTAGTGTCCGTCAAAGGAAAGATAGCACAACGGGTCGATGATATTCTATCCTGTAAGTGTTTAAAAGAACAAAGGGGGTCGTCTACGAACTTAAGTGTCCACCCCTATATTATAGCTCCTGGTTGTCGGACTGGGGTGGAAATCTATAGTCAGACTATGGTGGACTAGGTGACAATCAGATACGTATTTCTCTACTATCCACAACGTCTACAAACATATCTTCGTTGATCACAGGGGTTAAATTCAAAATGCGATTTATCACTGAATATAATTCTCTCCTAGTTCATAAAATTCCAGATCTAATGCGGCCGTTCCACTTCAAACGCATCTGGGAGTTTGCAAATCGGTCCAGTAACCTTTGTGACCCCAGCCTTGATTCGCTGAATCTAGTTCGGA
This sequence comes from Trichonephila clavata, assembly GCA_019973975.1. Classification (NCBI taxonomy): domain Eukaryota; kingdom Metazoa; phylum Arthropoda; class Arachnida; order Araneae; family Nephilidae; genus Trichonephila; species Trichonephila clavata. The sequence goes on from BMAO01015923.1 coordinate 14,135, forward strand.
TAGTTGATAAGGAAGTATAAGGTGTTGTAGACACCGATCGGACAATCATTTTATTTTCGAGTTATGTCATTGTTTTTGGCTTACTACTACATTTCTGACGCTCTTTTCAATACGGTCGTTATTCATCCATTCCAGCCAAAATCGTTAATGATAGAATCGCTCCAACTCAAATGTCGAGCAATCCTGCAACTTGATTGCCATGTTTCCTTTAGTCAAATTGAGCATCTGTCAAAAGGTGCCATCAGTTCATTTTGTTTTTACGAATTAGTTGTGAGCTACAATCCACGGGAATCGACAGAACCACATTCTCATTGAAATTACGCATTTGAGTTGGAATATCTTCGGTTTCGTATATCATCTAGATTCTCCGTTCAAATGTGGTAGAGCTCCAGGAGTTAGATATTGACCCTCGAAAAAAAATTTAATTATTTCCATAATTCTATTGCAAAATATGAGCAAACACATTTTCGCCCTTTTTGAATAAATCTTTTTTGATGAGGTGCGTTTAGGTTATACAATGTATCTTGGAAATGTAAATTGAACTTGGTCAGATATAGGGTGTCCAAAAAATATGGCTACATTTTTAAAAAAATTTATTCAAAATAAACGAAGATTTTCACTTATGTTTCTTTCTGTTCCATAAAGAAAAGATTAAAGTTTCTGTTTAATAAAATGCAAACTAGATGATCAAACGTCCACGTTTTGCAACATTCTCATTCTCATTTTCACTGGAGGTAGCAAAAGATAGTCCTAAAATAAACTTGTAGTGTGGTTTATCGCACGATTGAATCATCAGGTTTTTTTCCTTTTCTCAAGAAACTGTCCACTTTAATATTTACTTTGATATGCATAAAATTTTCGCATTTCCTCAAGCAGAGAACTTGTAATCCAATATCCTTTTCAAGCAGGAGGGGCAGCATTACACTGGAATTTGGAAGTGAGAAAGGTTTTAAATGAAAAGTTCTGCCCTCGATGGAGTGGAAGATAATGTCCAATGCCGTGGTTACCTAGATCTCCAGGCAGTGCCGGTTTATCCATTGGGAGCTTGGGGCTGGCGCAGAGGGGCCCGGATAATCTGGACTCAAGCAGATCTTCTGGTTATAAATTTCGATCCTCCAGTGCCAAGGGGCCTGTAGATCTTCTGCGCCCAGGGCCCGAAAAGAGCTTAAATCGGCAGTGTCTCCAGGCATAACACTTTTTAATGTATTCTTGTGGGATCCGTGAAAAACATTGCTTACCAATCTCCAATTGGTGACACTAATGAACTGACTTGTCGATTACAGTAGCCATTCAGAGTGGTGATTCTGCAATGCTTCACAGAACGTGACTAGAAATGTCGCACAGACTAGATGTGTTGCGCTGTACTAATCGTGTGCACATTGAAATTGTGCAATAAAATATTGCAAAACACTTTGGTATTTTCTTTATGGAACACAAAGCCGTAAGTAAATTGATTTGTTTGTTTATTTGTAATTAATATTTGAAAGTATAGCCATATTTTTCGAACACTCGGTATAAGTAGATGAGAGTTAGGGTATTATGGAATAGTCGGGTGGTATGAAATACCGAAGTTTTGGCTCTGTTTGTAGCTGCTTATGCCTAAGGATACCTTTAACTACTGAGGAAAGACCCTCATAATACATTGCAGTCAGAGTTGATCAATTGTTGCCTTACCTTTTAATAGAGAACAAAGTGTGTTTTGCGATTTTCAAAAGTTTTTGCAGGCAAGTTTTCAAACAACCTTTAGTATACATTAAAGTTAAGCCTAATGTATACAAAAGGAACTGTAGTTTGTAATACTGTGGTCGTGCTTTAGCTGACAATGCTTTGTCCTTTGGTTTAAATGTTCATTTTCCAAGATGGCGAGTCAGGAATTATGTAATACTATGGGCTCACCTTGATTGTACTGGAGCAGAGAAAGATTATATTTGTAACTTTTGTAAAATAGACTCGAAACAAAAATGACTTCCATGTATTTTTAAAAATATGGCTTTTATAGTTAAAGATAACTACGTTTTATGAAGTCTTAATTAGTTTTACAATGGTGTTGTGAACGGCTCTATACGAGACCTTCTGAATAATCCTCTTGGGGAAACTTTGGGACTAGCTTTCGCGTTAATTCACAGCCATCTCTCAAGAAGAAACCTTGATATGTAGCTTAGTTTGACTATATAAAGTCAAGGTTTTGTAAATGTAAGATAGAAGGAACAGAGGAACTGTTGAGGTGATACGTAGGTGAGATTTATTTCATTATCACAACGTGAGTTAAGGAAGGAGTTTGCCATTATAATAAATTAGTGGATTGAGAATTAATAATCCAAGATAGAGTAGGTTAGATTAAATTAAGCTGATTACTTGCGCTTGTTTACTTAGTAAAGATTGCTCTCTTTATATCACTCCTAGGGTCTCCTCTTGTGGCTGATTAGTGTGCTTGAATAGTAATAAAGTAATAATTATTATGGAAGTTTCTGGTGATGCTTTGTTTTTCCCCACACACACCCTTAGGTAGGCAAGACAGTGAAGGAGCGACTTCAAATAGAAGTCGCTCACAGTGTAAATCACCTATTCCATATTACTCGACTATTCCATAATACCTTCCATTTATAATTCTTCTTTAAAATAAATTTTTAATAACAAAAAGAATAAATATTATTTTTTGATAAGTAATAATTCCTTACAATCGTTTACAGTATATACCTATCCATGATGATTTTGGAGATTTTTATCAAATACCAGTAAAGTTATTTTTAGAAATGTCAATGGTATTCCAAAATACCCGTCTCTCATGCATATAAAAATCTAAAATCCTTTCGTTATAAACAATATCAGAATACAATACACAAAAGTCATATTTCTCTGAAAATCCATCAAGGCATTGTGAAAATGATTGCAACATTACAACTGAAAGTTTTGTTGCTTTAGATTTGCAATATTTTATGAAATTTTATCACAAATAACTTCTTTTGAAGTTGAAGAAACTTTTTGTTCATGAAAAAGAATAATGGTTCGTCTGGAAAGAATCTGCAGAAGAATGACAGGAGCTTGCACGAGACACATGTCAACCAGAATAACACTACAATTAATGATTGTCCACACCACATGGTTAAAAGAAAACATGCATTCTTGAAAAAAAAAATTGATTTCATGCCACACCATAACCGTGTCGGATGAGTGTAGACAGAGTTATTTATCACGATTCAAAAACAGATCAAATTTTAAACAAAGCATTGAACAATGTAAAATGAAGGGAAAAATTAGAATAATTTAAATTTCTAATGAACTTTATCAAGATAGGGATCATAGATTATTTTTATAACTGAAATATTTATTTTCTGCACAAGACAACTTCGAGAAATTTTAAGTGATTACGAAGACATTTTTTTCACTCTTTATAAACATTCCTAACTCAATATTCCAAAATTAATTACTTCCATGATAGTATATCAAAATCATCACTAATGTACGTGTCATTTAACGTTGTTTTATTCCTGACTATTTCAAAATAAAGCATTTATAAAAAAAACCCTAAGTATTGATGTTTTGCATAATCTATCGAGTTTAAAATATTTAAATATAATTAAACGATGCATTCAGAAAATTTTTAATGTAAGCTTGTCATAACCCCAAATTCTCATAAGTTAAGCATTCAATACACATTTATAACATTTGGAACTTTTCTTTTTTATCCCTTAAGTTAATACTATACGCCTAAGAGCTGAATCAAAATCAAAATTGTTTAAAACGATTTTTTTTAAAATTTCTAATGGGCTGCAGATTGGTGTTTTACCATTGAAGACCTAGTACATTCCCCGGAAGTTAGTACCTCTTTTTAGTGTGGCACTATATAGGTGGATACCAATCGCAGTAGCTAATTTTGACGCCCATTTTCCTTCCAAGAGGTAGTCTCCTGAGCTCTGACGATGCGAACCTGTACTAGGATTTAATTATGCCGAGACATCCAAGCCAAACATACACTCTAGGGTCTTTTAAATGCCGTATAATCATATGACATGGCCACTGTCGATTTTCTGCATCATGAAAATTCACCGATTTGGGCCAGGGTTGAACACGCAACCTTGGGTGCAAAAGGCCAGCGACAAACCAACCACGCCACCCAGCCGGCTGTTTAAAACGTTCTCACTAATAATTAAATTATCAATGCTAAAAAAATTTAATACACTGAAATAGCAAAAAACTTCCAATTCACTAAAAAAAAAGACAACTTTAATAAAATAAATTTGAAGCCCTTGTTATTTTGATTGGATTTTGTTCAAATTATTTTGAGAGAGACAGAAAGAAAATGATTCAGAAATGGAATAATGCAATTTAGTTTAAACATATCAGAAACTTAATTATTACTATAATGAAATTAAATAATTTATATTTGGAAAACAATCTAACAATAGAAATAATCCAGATATTTTAAAATACTCTCTGCATATATTATTTCACTACGCTCTACACATTTCTAAAAGAAACTTTTCTATTTATTTACATTATATCGTAACTGAATAAATAAAGCCCCTCAAATTAAGTAGGCTTAATTAAGACTTAATTATCCATCAATTTTCAGTATCAAAATTTTTCATACTAGTATAAAATAAACATTTTTAAATGTAATGAATAATTTATTTCAAAACTATGAAACTGAATCACAGAATTTAAAAGTAAATTAAAAAAGAATGCTTGGATTATCGAAAAATAAAAGTGATAAGAATTAGAATCAATTCACTATGCCTCATAACTTTCTTTCTAAAAGAACATATTTTCATTTGAGATAAAATTCTTATTATCCTTTCTGAATTAAAGGGACAATATCTTGAATATAAATCTTCAGACGTATAAAAAAAGATAGATGAAGGAAGGAGAAAACGCATAAAAATCATATTTTATGAAAACAAAAGTCGAACACAATTTTGGCGGGAAAGCTTTTATCTCATTCGAACAAACACATCTCTCTCATCGGAACAATGTAGATAGCGATTGAGAGGAATTGTCTGTCTGGGGAGGGTAGAGAAAAGCAAACGATTCCAGGAGCTCCCTTGGATGAAGTGGTCGTCAAACCGAAGCGGAGGCTAAAAAGAGATAACCTGGGGCGTCAACGAATCGTCCTTCAGATCACGCATCCGAAAACGCGGGGAAAAGAGTGAAACAATGGAAGTGAAAAGTAATCTAGTTCGAATGTGATTTTAAAGCGGGGGAATCCTTCTTGCTTCAGTTATAATGATTTTTTAAATTAAGATCACTATTGTATACCATAACTTGATTAATGAATACATATTTCAATGAAAAATAGAATATTTTAAGTTTATAATGATAATCCAAGAATTTTTCAATTAATTTGATTCGCATAGCCTTTAATATTCAATAAGATAACAAGATAGGAATAAATAACACAAGTTATAAGTAAAAATGGCCGCCCATCCGATATAGTGGTTAGTGACAATTATACTGTTACCTGCATGGTACTCAAAGCTAAGGCTAACGACAGACGTACAAATCTAGCCCTTAGCCGCGATGAATTTCGTGGACCTTGATCTGATGTTATTGTCGATCAGGTGGCATAAGCAACAACAACATGAGTAAAAATAATTTAAAAAACAAATTTTGGGATCATAATATAATAATTTTCAAATTAGGGTATTTAAATTATAAATAATATGTGTAATGTATAGTTTAAATGTATAATTGCTTGTTAAATACACAAATAATATCCAAGAGATTCATTGTCTCCAACTGAATTAGCCAATCAAATCCAGAGCAAATTAAGGCACTTAATAAAAAATATAGTCTTTAAAGATTGAATATAGATGCTTTTATGTACACTGCTGGCCACTTAAACTGTAGCACCATCGAAAAAGCATCCAAACAGCGTGAAATTTCCAAGCATTTCCGATCCCCATGCATATCCTCAATGGGATATGGAAATAAATGCCATTTCGGTGCAGACGCATATCATGGGCACCTGTAGCTTCAACTACAAGCACTATATAAACGAAGAACAGAGAAAAGGATTACCTTTTACCTCAAAACTATATTTGTAATAACACTGAACTTCCATATTAAACGACGTACATGGACAATCGAACAGTAAGACATCATCTTTACCGAAGAACCACGTTGATGTATGGATTATTATAACAGTAGGATTCACACACACAGGAAACATCATAGAGAGAGGTTGGTTAACTGTTGTCTCTTCTTCATACTGATTCTACATTCGGAATTATGGTTTGGTATTATATTTTTCTTTCTCACTCCCTAGCACATATGCCTGTTGGATGACCAACCAGTGCTATATCTCTTGTTTTTTGCAATCTGTTGTTTTCCCTTACCTTCAGAGCTTGCATGTATTCACATTCCAAGAGGATAATGTGTGTCCACCCGTGACAAGCAATGTTAAAGACTTCTTCGTCCACTAGATTACGTTGGTGTCTTGGGTTGTCTATTCCTTAAATCTTTTGAATATCGAACACGTCTGGTGAATGATTGGACAAGGACAGGCTTAACATGCCCCACCGCTACAATATCAGATCAACTCTGGCATTGTGTGGAGGCAAAATTAAGTACTATTCATAAAAAAAATCCAAAGACGCTTTTATTTAATACTGAGGTGCTTTAATTTATTTTTTCATGTTTATAAAGTCGTCCTCCATATCGAATAATGTATGAGGGCCGCGGTAATTGAGTGATTATAGTCACGAGCTCACGACCGGCGTTTTCAGTAGTAGCTGAGTCCCAGTGCTTCTAAAGACCAGTCGTATAAAGTACAAGATGCACGCTAAATGCGTCGAGGGGAAAGTTCTCACGTTGAAGGGGTGTGGAAGTTTGGAGAATGGGATTCCAACTCGAGTGTCGATCTCGACACTTGACCCTGGCTCAAAATTATAAGTTCTGATCCATGTGTAACGTTTTAATGTTGTGATTATAAACAATTAATTAACCAATAGCATTTAATTTATTACTGGAATTATGAACTTCAGTTAAATTATAAGATACTAAGATGATTTCTCACATACAACTATTCTTATGATCCCCCACTTGAACAGTTCTAATCTTTCATGATTGGCTTTCAAAAATTTGAATACTAATTCAGTGCCGTACACAAGGGTTAGGTTTTAGGGTTCAAACTCCTCCCATAGACCAATGGAATTTTAAGTCTAGATTATATCTAGATGCTTTTGCTTACATACTTTTTAAATATAACCCCTACCATGAAAGTAGTTTGTGTACGCCTCTGTATAACTTGTAATTCCTCTTAAATATTATTAGCCACGACTCATGAAGTTTTAACCATCGTATTCTCATAGAGGAAATAAAAGGAAAATAATTTATAAGAATCATCAAATTTATAAGATATAATGAAAAAATAATACTGTACAGTTCCAGATCTTTTTCTCCAATTAAATCCCAAGTGCCCAAGGATGAAACCAGACTCTAAGATCTAAGTAGTTCCTTTTATCCAGGAAATTTTTAATATAACGATGGTGTATTTTGAGCAGTATATATTAATTCAATAAAATACAAGTAGAAGAACTATACTCTAATACATATTAGGTTTAGCAGAAAGTTCTGTACATTACGAATTAAAGGAAAATATATCTTCAACATATTTATTTATATTTACTAGAAAATAAAATTATACCATCGTTATTTATGATTTCTTTCAAGTGTTGACTTTGTCTCAACAAGAGAATTTTAATCTATAGTGGGAGATTAGAAATTCTTACACTGTTCGTTTTTAAAATTCAATGAATTGACAATATATTGAACCACTCAAGCAAAAATAATATGCATGCTGGTACAATATTGGGCAGTGAGTGAGTGAATATTTACTTCGCACTGTTCAGCTACTCGAGAGCTTTTGGCGTCGGACCTCGCAATTTTCAACCATGGTCAAGTGACGAAGACGACACCTGAGCTGGCATTCCACTCTCCTAACTTCCACACCACGCCAATGGGAGGATGTTTGAGCCTCGACATATTTGACGTCCTTCTGCATGGGGGGTCTTCAGAGGAACAGGTTGGTACTCATGACACGCTGACCACGAGTCTGTTACCTTGACCATTAAGCTACAGAAAACCTTGATAGGTCAAGGTAATCGCCAGCCCTTCAATGACTCGTCAAAAAATCGGACATCGGGTGTGGATCGATTATATACATCAATTTCTATTCCTCAAAAAGTTTTTCTTATAAAAAAAAGAATTCCAAAAGGAAACCAAGCATTCTGCGCAAGAAGTTTGCAACCCAAATCAGTCCTTTAACAGGAATGGAGTTCATAAATTGTGTGTGCCATCATGCTGTGAGGAGGATTTGAGCAATTATTCGAACTATATTAATCAGCAAAAATGCGTCGAAATTGCATTATTTTTTATATCAAAAGTGAAATGAAAAGATTATTAAAACAAATTTATTACACAAATATTTCTTTTCTTTTTTAAAAAATTAAATAGCCCTGTTGAAATTTTAAAAATGTACATTCAAAAGAAAGCAGAAGACTTTCTATTCTTGGGGAAATAGGTAATTAAAATGAGCTACACTTCAGTTTAATGGTCGATTAAAGCAATTGTTGTTTAAGACGAAGGAAGATCAGTTAGGAGTTTCTAACTGTGTTATTTTATGGAATTTTAGAAGCGAAATTAAAATTTCAAATTATTAATGATGTAAAAGTTTCATTGAATTCTTCTAAATTTCGAATAATGAGAGTTAAGGGAATCGAATCCAATTGGTTCTAATAGAACCAATGAGCCGAGTTGAAATGGTCACCCGATAACGCCAGAAAATAAAAAAAAAACAATCCTTCGCATCCCAACACTTATTTTAATCTAATTTATCTAAGTTTCTTTACTCAAAAAGAAATAAAACTCAATAATTTATTTTGTTAACTTTTAATTGATAAAATAAATTCTCTCTCCAACACTTCTTTTCTCGAGTCCAAACAAAACGAGGCGATGTCATTGATGAGTAAACATGGAGAAGGATCACGTCTGCCGTCAACCTTTGTCCTGTAAGGATTTCGATAAAGAAATCGAAGTCAGCTCTGGCAGATAACACAGACACAATCAAGAAACGTTTTTCTGGGTCCTCCATATCAAGTATTTAGATGGAGGCAGCTCCTTTGCCGACAAAAGAAGTACAGGTTCAAAACAAGATTCTTTTTTCAAGTAGCCTTTTCACTTGATGATAAGGAGATTTCGCGATCCGGTAGCAAAAATGTGTTTCCCAAGACTTCGCGACGAATTTATTTTTGAATTCAATTTATCTGTGTTATTGTCAGTCGAAGCAGCAAACACAAAGTAAGTTTTATTGCGTGAGAGGAATATTTATCAAGCGGGCACTAAAAAACGAAAGCGTTTCCATTAAAATCGACTGTATTATTCATACGTTGTGCGTTTTAATTTAAAATTTAATTGCTCTATGCGTTTTTTATCTGTTTTAAACGCATATCTGAGTTAATTATTATTTGAAAGTATATCTATTGCCTTAAAGGCGAATCATTTATGCACAAAAATGAATTATCACTTCTTTAAAAATAAAAAATATGTTTAACTGTAGGTTAAATTGATAGTTAATTTTTATCTGTATAAGTGCAGCACTTTTTGTGGCGATTTGTTTCTATCTGATAGCCATGATTCTTGACTATAGCTATAGCTCGAATTTTCCATGAAAGTAAACTATTTCTTCGTACTGTCATTCATGCCAAAATTTTACTCCATTTCTTTTGAGTCTTTTTCCAATGTCCCTTCAGTGTTCTTAGATGCCGTTTTCCTAAGGCTCGTTTTAATAAACCTACTGCACAAAATTCCATTACAGAAGCTTCAGGTAATTTCAGATATTTCATCAAAGGAGATATATTTTATTCCTGTTTCTAATTCTTTCATTGCTAAATAAGGCACAGTTGAGTTAGACGTCTGATTAGAGGTTTTGTCCATATGAAGCTCAACTTTATCAATGTCCTTTCCATATAAGACTGAAATTTCTTCTTCAGAATTTTTTTTAAAGTATTCTACTAATAGTAGAGTGAATTAATTTTTGCATTACCTGAGATTATTTTGATTTTTAATTAGCCGTTGTAACAAAATCCTACAAATATCATGAATACCTTTGAGAACTTTTCTGTACACTGACGGATCCATTTCGTATGGTCATTCCTGTCAATTGAGCTTTAGAAAATGATCTTCTTTTATTACATTTTCTTAAATATGGCCATACCTTTTCGAGTGTTACCACTAATTTCCATTTTTCAGTAGCTAAGTGTTTTTCATATCCTTTCTACAATTTGTTTTTCTTCAGAAAAATGTTTTGGCAAAAACAGACGAACTTGAGGTTTTAACATCTTTTTTAACTTTAAATCTTTATGAAGGATTTCCCTTACAGCGCCGGAAGACATTCCTAGTTTTGATGCAATTAATCTTTGAGTCGGCGGATCTTTTACGATCAGAGACTTCATTTTCTTGATAGTCCCCTGCGTTCGAACACTCTTAAAATGATGTTTTGTGGTCATGTTTTAATTTTTACTTTTAGCTAGACGTTTTTTTTCTTTTCAAATTTCAAAAAAAAAAAAAAAAAAGCTTTTTTCGAAATGCAAAAACAGAGATTTTTACACCGCTTTATAATTTGTTGATACCAAAATATCTTCTGCGTAACCTTCGAGTCATTTATCTATTTTAGGAGCCATTTTCAAAATAAATCTTTTACTTTACATTGCAATCAAAAGAAAACATTAATAGACAATTATTCTAAAGTTGCTAAAGATTTATCCCAAAATGTGCAAGCGTGAAAATAAATTACAAAATCGTTTCCATAAAGTGGACCGACCTTTTGTACCTTCTTTTTTTTGTTGTATGATTATAGAAGTTAATTTCCATATGAAATGTTTATAATTCCTACATTCATGAATGCCGTTTAATTCACGAAGCCGCGGTAACCAGTTATGGTCACTTAGTTACGGTCACTAACCCGTGATTGTTGTGTCGGGTCCAGTCATGTTGCTACTGAAGATCCACAGTGAAGAAAAGCTGATGCACGTTAAATTGGTCGAGGTTGAAATGAATGAGTGTTATATTAACGTCACACCATTAAGCAGTACGAGGGATATTGGCAACGGACCTCGTAATTTTGAACGACGGTCGAGTGACGAGGACGCCTCCTGAGCTGGAACCTCCCTCTCTTAACTACTGCACCACACCAAAGGGGGCCTCATACTTCCAATTTGGTGAGCATGCTTCTTTTGTTGGCTATAGATCCACAAAGGACAAGTTTTGTGGAAACCTGCTCTCTCAGGAACAGTTGCAGTGGCTCGCGGGTGCGATACAGAGAAAAATTGTTGTTTTTGAACAATTAGACTTAAGAGACTTGGAATTCGTAAACAGCATGTTTCTTTTGTTGAGTAGAGTTCCGAGGAGTCGGCCACGGTGGTCTTTATTGGCCCTGGGCTCGAACTCATTAAATGCCAGCTGCGATCCGATACCTCGACCACTAGGCTACCATGGTCTTATGTACAATCAAAAGCTGAATGCTAGGACTTGGAAATGAATAATTTAAAAACAATAAATGGTCATACAGCATCTTTAAATACCCAACGAAGCAAGCAGGTAGCGGTTAGTTACTAATATTTGGAACATTTCATTATTTTTCAAAACGTTGGGGCACTTGTTATTAATAAAGTGATACTTAAATCACTATAGTTAAATTTCGTATTCCAGCAATTTTTCTTTTGAGTTTCTTTTAACTATTGCCTAATTTTTTAAAAGAATTTTTTTTTGTTAATATGATTGTTTTGAAAATTTTTACCGAGAAAAAATTTTTAAATTAATGATGCTTAAAGAAGATTCCACGAAGGAAAAAAAGAATAATTATTCGTTGCTGTAATTGTGTATGAAAAAAATCTCCATCAAACATACAATGCAAGACATGTCGTTCCAATTGTCAGATATATTTTAATTATTTTAAAAATCCCCAACATTTATAAATACTAGCTTACTTGAATTTTTCAATTACCACTTGCCATTTTTTGCTTATGACAGAACATACGCTCCTAAAAGTATTCTTTGAAAATATGTAAATATTCTTTTGGACAAAAAGGGTTTAAGATGGAACAGACAAGTTTACTATTACACGATACTTCCAAATTAATTCGATCATTCAAGACCTTAGTTATCCTAAATGCAGCAAACCTTCATGCCCTTATTTGAAAAGCTTGCACCGCAGTAACATACATCAATGCATATTCTGAACTAATGATATAATTAATTATAACAGTCTCACATTAATCTTCAGCATTAAATACAAATTTAATTACAATTTGCCCAAAAGTTTGGTCATTTTCATATTTTGAAAGAAACTTTAATCGATTCTCAAATTCATAGGAAACTAAAAATACTAAAGAAAAATGATAGATACAATAACTATTGAATTTTTTATCTGCATTTCCAAGCAAAAAGATAAAATATTTTAAAGAGAAAGAATGAGAAATGAATATTTTTTTTACTTCATACATTTGGGAAAATTTGCATAGAATAATTTTACTCTTCACTTTACCATTTACTTATTCAAAAAACAAGAAAGGAAATTCAAATATATTGGAGTAACTCCAACGATTGGCCTGAAAGTACTTTTTTGCATACACTTCAAAAGCATTATAAGGCTGCCTAGCTTTGAAAGATTTAATATTTTAAGCATTAAATCGATTTCAAGAGAAAAACTTATAATGCTATACGTTTGTATTATATAAGTTTTACTAAAGAAAACTCTAACCAAATAAAAATCGTTTATCCATGGTACAAACAGAAACATTTTTTTTTCTGACAGAAACCTTGTCAACAGCCTTAAAAGAAAAAAGGTAGGAAAATATCTTCATCACGAATTTAAACCACTTTCCGATGCATATTCCCTTTGGGAGGCTTTAGAAAAAGTATATTCAATTCTATCTCAACAAACATTTTTCAATTTTTATTTCCTTTCTGAATCTTTTGAAGAGTGCGTTTGTGATGTTTATTGTACCAGAATAAAACCAAATGGAGAGAGAGAGAGAGATTTCGCTAACTATACATAAATTTAAACTACATTAACTAACTATGGTACTCGTATGATGGGTTTGGGACTTAATGTAAATTCACAATGCACTTACTTTTAAAATGTATAAAAAATCTTTTTAAATCTCACCAAATCATTCACTATGCATATGACAGTATAATATGAATTCCATAATAAGAAATGTTTGTTTGATGAGGACTTTCCATTACATATATTTTACATTTTTATATTAGCTTGTGATAAAAAGAAAACTTTCGCAGTAAAATACAAGCCAATTAATCATGGGCTACATTTTGAAGACAATGCATAACTCTAACATTATAATTAATCATATATTTTTTTTAAAATTTTACATCAGGGACGCCTTAAAAATTATGCTTAAAAATTAATGTAACATTCATCATACAAATAAATGGAATAAATGCTTTCCATTTATCTTTCAGTATCTAATGATGCCAACTACCGTTCAGTCGAAAGTGTTTTCTTTTATAACATTCCCCAGTCAAACTTTGACTGGCCCTCTTTTGTAAATACATGATATGGTAACATGATTTATTTAGATATCTCAAATACTATATATTTCCGAATATAAGCCAAGAGTGCAATTTTTCTTCAAAAGTTTACCAGAAATTCAAAACCCGTAAATTGGCCGAACTGAAAATAAAATTTCTGCATTTTTTAAACATGTCTTTGGGAGGGCAAAACTGTCGTCAAGAGGATAAAATGGACAGAATATTTTCCATGCAAATTGACATAAAGTAAAACGCTAGACGACAACAATTTTATTTCTTGTAACCCTAACACGGTTTTTTCCAATCCTTTTGTTTTGCGTTATTTATACTAGTCTTACTTTCACACACAGAGCCATTTTTTTTAAAGTGATAACTTCTTTAAGCGCGTTTTGAAGAGTGAACTTGAATGAGGCGTCACGCTCGGGAATGTAACGCTCATTCGGCTTTTTTCGTCTTTCGTCGGAAATCGTGTTTGGACAGGGTCGGTCAAGATTCAATAATCCGCGACATACACATCCCTAAAAAGAAATCACGTGACCAAAGGTGGGGTGTTTTCCCGGTTTTGAGTAATATTCAGTCTTCCCTCTTGTGTACTTATATAGTTAATTTGTTTCCCAAAAGATGAACAGTTGATAGAAACTTCGAAAAAGACAATCCCTAGGGAATTTAAAAATAAATCAGATGATATTTATGTAGAAGAATAGCAAGTTTTAATGTACATAGGGGGTTATTGCGTGCATAATACAAAATTCGAATGATCTGATTGCAAATATATATTGTTGTAAATAAAAAAATCAATTTTAATTCAGAAAATGTCGAAGGCACAAAATATTTGTGTCTTCTGGATAGAGGAGGTTTAAAATTGCCCACAGATATTGTTATGAAAATCTTTTCAACGCAACATTTTATTTTTAATTTGTTAATATTGAAAAATTCGAGTCAAATATCTTACAGTTGATTGTCAATTTATCTTGCTTTACAAGCACAACAGAAGCATATCTTGAATTACATGAATTGTGGAATGTCTTGCATTCGTTTCATTCATCTTCTGTAAACTGTAACACACCTGCAGTTTCATATTTTTGAAAAAATATTCATTACATTCGGGAATATAGGCTTAAATAATTATTCAAAATAGCGCAGTGAAGAAATTTTAACGGCGAAGGATAATCGAAAAATGAAGAAATTTAAGGCCAATTAAATTAATGTTTGCTTTTTATTTCTCCCTCTTCTATTTATTTCGATTCGTGTTTTATTCAATGTGCATATACTTCCTTATAATTCATTTTTATACTCTATAGAGAATATAGATATAGCATCAAATACTACTGAATCATTTGGGTTTAATGAGTCAAGCATCAGAAAATGTATGCAGCGAAATGTAGAGCAGAGAATGGACAAATAATTCTAATGGTTGCTATTTATGTTTCACTTCAACAAAGTGTAGAGAAAATTATCGAATTCATTCACAAAAATTTAGTGCCTACACTGAATCGGCTCTTCTGTACAAATTACCTATGATTTTAAATGAGAATTTTAATGTAGATTTTCAAAAGACAAATAAAAACATTGGTTTATTTTTTAAAATCAAAATTCAAATGAATTATGTCAAATGATCCAAGTGAACGAATCCGCGACGAAGTATGGAACAACGCTTGACGGAGTTTTTTTTCAGATATTTCAATAATTTTGAATCTATAAAGTATTTAATACCTATTTCAGCTACCATAAACCTATTGTTTCCTTCTTAGAATACAATTAATTCACAAATATGATTGTATATTTTACAAAAAATATTACTTTATGAGTACAGACATAAGAATAAATAATTTTATATGACAATACTAATACCCCCCTGACTCATGAATTCAAGTGTTATAGAGATGGAATGAGATTTTCGAACTCTCTGACCAAAATTCTGTCGTATATGCAGGAAAACAAGATGTCAATCATTGGCATGGCCAAGTAATTTTAGCGCGTTTTTCACATGTTGTATTTTACAATTATGCAACTAAGGAAAATTCGGGAAAACTATGGGAAAATTTAAATATTATTCGGCTCATCTAGGGCACAAATGCGACCAAATGCTGAAACCCGAGGTCATTTGGTTGCTTATTGGCTGAGAAAAAGGTACGACAAAAGATGGAACGAAGGCGAAGACGAAATTTGCGTCCTAATAGCGCTTTTGTTCCACTACATGAAAAACGCGCTTAAAATGATGTACTTTATCTCATCCTTTGAAGTCTTGTCCGTGAATTTTAAATAAATATATATATATATATGAGTGTGTGTGTGTGAATGTATGTATGTATATATGTATGTTTCTCTCTAAATCTTATATACTCTTACTCAATATATGTATTTATAATACATACTTTGTGGCACAGCAATACCATATTAGGAAATAAATCTTTTAATGTTATTACCAAAAATTTTCTCGCTTAAAATAATAATTGCTATTGTATTTTTGATCTAAATACGGCTTACTATAACCGAATTTCTATTTAATTTTGATGTTTGAATTATATAGTAGCTACTTCAAGTTTTTACAATGCAAACAAAAGCATGTGATTTAAAGAAAAATGTGTTGTTAGCATTATTTCAGATATTGTTTTGTAAACTGTTACTTACTATTTTCTCATTTTATTATTGTTTATGAATTTTTTTCAACATTTTTAAAATTAAATTATCTATGTAAATCATCCCTGAAAATCAGCCCTTGTGGCAATTTATAATTACTACATAATCAACCATTCTTTATCGGGATTTACTATCAGTGCTATTATTGTTTAAAAACTTTTTAGTTATCTTAAACTTTACTTCGCCTGGTTTTTTGTGTGTGTTTGTTTTAAGGTATACGACTACCCTAAAATTGTGAATTTAGCCAAAAATTGACAATTTTTTAATGATTTTATTTTATAGGACATCTTATTAGCTTTATAAAAATACCAAGTTTATTACTTTCCGTTCACTAGAACAAAAACTACAAGTGTTTTAGTAAAAGCAGATGCCTTTACTTTAAGCAAGATGTCATACTTTAAAACGCGTTTTACTTGAAATGTGTTTTTTTTTAAAAAATGCTCGAACGGGGACAGCGATTGCTGAAAAAGTTTTGAAAATAATTCACTGAAATTTTTTGTGTATGTTCTGTACAATAATAGAAGTGTTTTAACCTTCACATTTATCAATCACTGTTTTATTACAAAATTTGCAGTCCCTTATGTGAATATAAGCACTGTTTTTTTAAGCAATTTCATATAATAACTAAGATAAAGTGCTCTAGTTTTTGTAAAAATTAAAATATCTCTGATCCTGAAATCATTTCAAAAATGAATAACATAACAACACATCAGAATTGAAGAATTGAAAATTTGTTCATAAACTTTTGGTACAGATTGGGCCCCGTTTAAAATATATTTTGTAAACGTTTGCCCATATAATTTATTTTCCTCTTCTTAATTTTAGAATATTTTTCTTAAAATGTTCTAAACAAATCTAAAAACCACAACAAAATCCCCGTATCTCCATTTTTTTAAAAAAAAGTTGTTGCAAATAGCCAGATACCTTAAAAATAGCTAGGGATAAAAAGTTTAATATGTATTAATTTGTGAATTTAATATACTCTAAATCAGTGTTTCTTAAACTACAGATCGCGTGACTTAAATCTGTGGTAGCTAAAAGTTTTAGGATTTTTGTTATATCGTTTTACATAAAATGGCTTGTTCACCATTAATAATAATAATAGTTTTTAATTGTTTATTTAGATTCTTATTGGAATCAAATCTGAAGAATATTGAGGGAGTATTTTGTTCGGTACGGTGTCGACTATTATTCCAAGATTTAATGACACATTTAAAAATAATCAAGCACATACTTAAATCATGCATATGCCATGGTTAATAAAAGGTCATGATGTCAGAAGTGAACTCTAAATGACTACACTTGAAAAAAAAAACAGATTTAGTTTAATTGTAATTTACTATAAGTTATTATAATGCATTTTTCTATTTTTTACCTAAAATTTCTATATCCTTATATTAAAAAAAACTTATTGCAATTGTTTATTTTTGCCAAATAATAAAAAACAACAAATAAAACACACATAGAAGTACAGTAGAACGTCGCTTTTCCGAATCAATTGGGACCGGACACCGTTCGGATAACCGAAAACCGAATGCGATCCATGCAGTGTATGAAACCGGACACTATACGAATATTGAAAATCGTCACAGGCAGGAAACGTTCTTGAAAGAAAAGCAAAATAGGTGCAAAATGTCGCAATTTTAACTTTATTGGGAAAAATAATCACTTATTTTTCCTTGTACCATTGTACACCTTCGTTTTTCCGCTGCAAGGTCTCTGATTCTCTTCAGCAGCAGTTGTTGAGTAGGACAGTACTCTGATTGTTGTTCGTACCACTCCATAGGTATGTCTAACGCAGTAAACGCGTCAGCATTTGCTACTTTCGCTGTTGTTGTCCTCGTCTTCATCCGTTTCATCGTCGACAGGGCCGGATTCTTCTTGCACGGAAGTCACAATTTCTTCATGATTTAGCGTTTGAAATCCACAGTCTTCTGCATCGCATGCCATCAAGGTTTCTACATTAACAATACTGAACAAAAAAGCTGGTATATATCCCTCACTTGGAAACAAACTGACCTAATATTCCACGCAGGTGTTTGCCAAATCACACAACTGAAATCCCCCAAATATCCCTCACCTTGGGTTTTCCCGTCACTTTGGCCTCACGCGAAACAACTGTTAAGCATTGCACTCTACGAAAACGTATCCAGACTTTGGTCCGGATATTTGACGCTCCGGATAATAAACGTTCGGATAAACGATGTTCTATTATACCCCAATCAAATGTAAGCTTTTTGCCTTACTTACGGAATTGCAGAAATCCCCCCCCCCTTTAAGTTGGTTCCCACCTCGATAAGTTTAAGAGCCCCTACTCTAAATAAAATAACTTTATTACGTTATTAAAATCGTATATATTCAACAATGTTTGCTGTTTCTAAAAGAAGCAAAATTCAAGACTGAAATTATAATTAAAGTACTGTAAATAATAATTAAAAAAAAAGGAAAGGAAATGAAAAAAAAAAAAAAAAAAAAAAGAAACGAGCCTTTTACAGTAGTCGCACACGATGTGTAACATCTGACATGTTATCGTGGTAAATTCGCAATAGAAACTTAAATCCTAAAAAAATGAATCGAGTATGATTGGAAATAATTTTCTATGGAATGGTTATATCTTTAATGAAAATTTTATTTAATTAACACAAGGAGTAATGCAATTTTTTATCAAAAATAATTATTCTTGTTCAATTTGGGGAAGAGCGGTAATGATAATTTATGATAACTAAAATATGACACATATACTTGTGTTTTCAAAGTATTTAAAAACCGTTGAAAAATAGCGTCAATAACAGTACCACTGTTAGTTGTCGGAACATTTCGAGCTTGAGTTCATCATTCAAAAAAGCTATGAGTGACTCGGCTTCTAGCAAACTGAAGTTAACTTTAAAATCACCACTCAAAATCATGGGAAGCGAGTGATAGTTTTCTTTTTTTTCAAAAAGAGCAGAGCCACCTTCGGTATATGGTAAAAGTAAAAAATGCAGGAAATCTTTAATTTTTTGAACCTTTTGATTCGGAGAAATGTATACGACCACCGAAATCACTGTTTGTCCATTTTCAAATAAGCATTTTGCCGCACACATGTCCCCAATATCTTGAATAACAATACCCAGTCCACTTGTTTGACGATAAGTAATATCCATATAACGAGCCACAAAATGTGAGTGGTTCTGTTCACGATAGATCGCAACACCAGCTTCTCTGTGGCCCGGTCGTTTAAATTGTACGCAGCAATCGAAGTCAGGTATCGAAACACGTTTGTCATTGTCTTACCACGTCTCTGCGTAAAGGAGTTAGCTTCTTCTCTGATCCTAAAGTGAGAAAACAAAAACAAAGACTCCAAGGCCTAGACCACATTGGAGGGGGGAGGAGTCCCTTCCGAATGAAGGAGAAAAAACAGAACTTCACTGAATAGCGAGCGCTTCCCCAACTTCCTGTTACGCATTTCCGTCCCTTTTCACGAAATCACTCCCACAAATCTCCAGCAATCCAGAGGAAAGTTGTTACACATCAAAAAAGGACCAGTTATACATTTCAGAAATTCAGTACAAACAATAGCCAAGAGGGGGAAAAAATCTCATTACAGAATGCTAGCCGAAAAAGTAGGATCGCGCCAATTTAAAGATTCGTAAGTCCAAGTAGTGGAAATAATATTAGCGATATTGTGGCAGTCCTTTTTGTTGTGTCTGGATGTCTACTCCGGTGAAAGAAAAGGGGAAAAAACTGTATGTAATACCTTTTATAGAACAATTTAATCCGGTTAGTAGCTAGAAAAAAGCAACATTTTTGAATTTTTCAGTATGAATATATTAGTTTATAGCTTTGTGGGGGTGTGAACCTGAATGTGTTGAAATTTTTTTCTTATCTATGTTAGGGGATACAGTACGGTTCAATTGACAAAAATTGGTTAAAAATCAAATTTAATTTTTTTATCCAAAACTATTTTTTATATACTTTTCTATAACTTCACAAAATTTGAAAGCACTTAAAAAACGCAGAATTATGATAGTTTTTACGTTCGTTTTTATCATATACGTTCGTTATCGTGAAATTCAAAACCGAAAATAATACTAACAAATTACATATATACACAAAATATATCACAAATACATATATACCAAATATTAAAAAAAAATTGACGAAAACTGAAATTAAAGCATTTGTGTCCAAATACTGCTGAATTGGCATTTATCCAGTATCTAAACATGGTAAAAAAATCATTTTTTATTCCATATGAGGTAATGCCTAATTTTATGTATTGGAAAAACACCGATACATGTTACAAAAAAAAAAAAATGGAAATTTTTTTAAAAAAATTAAAAATAAGAAAACTTTAAAAAGTTCTGTTTTAATTTAATTTCAAGTTATTTTCTTTTTAACCCCCCCCCCCCTTATTTTAATACAATTTGTTCAATTTAGTATCTAAAAAAAGTTTCCTCCATTTATAACTTACCGACTTTTCTCTAGATGGCGTTGTTCCGATTCCACCTGTCGAATCCTCCTCCTAGATTGGAGAGTTTTCGTATCCCTCCACGTGATATCGAACGCGGAGCGAAGCTCTTCGTTTTCAGTTTCAGCTCGTCAGAAGGTTGTTAAGTCTTACAGAGTGAAGTTGGGGATTTTATTCATCTCTTCCAATCTCTCGCGAGCACGTGGAACTCCCTGCAATTGACATCTATGGATTTCGAATATTTTCGTCTGCCATAAGAATACATTTTGTAAATATCATCTTTTGGATTGAATTTTGTGTGGTGAAAAACAAATTCTTTTTTCGTGGAAAAAGGAAAACAATATTCAGTTGTGATTAAATTAAATAGCTGCAATTTTTGGATTCTTCTTACACCAAACAAATAAATTTTTATAATCGTCAGTGGATTTCAAAACTAGATATCACATTGATGTATTTCGAGTTTTAAAATAACTAATTAACCCATACCTTATAGTTAATAGTGATCTATTCCTCGTCTATCATCTGTATGTATTATTGTGATCCGGATGCTAAAAGGAGACTTTGTCCTTTGGTTTTGAGACGACATATCTTGGTACCAGCGACGTTCTGACAGTTAATCTTTTATAGAATCATTTAGCCTGAATCAGATTGTGCACTATGTTCATCATACTATTAGCCTTGTTTGTCTGTGGCGCATCTTGCACCTTAATTCCCAACCAGTATATCACAGAATGGGGCATCAGCAGTCGGTTAACACAACCTTCTTGTGTGGACATACCCGAAAACTTGACCTTATGCCACGGCATAGGGTACACACAGATGCGATTACCAAACTTGTTAGATCATGACACCATGGCAGAAGTGTCACAGCAATCCTCATCGTGGGTGCCACTGTTCAATCTGAAGTGTCACTCTGACACCCAGCTCTTCCTGTGTTCTTTGTTCTCACCTGTGTGTTTGGACAGACCGATCTATCCGTGCAGATCTTTGTGCGAAGCTGTCAAAAATGGTTGCGAAAGCCGGATGAGAGCCTATGGATTCCCATGGCCTGACATGGTTCGATGCGACAAATTCCCTGTGGACAACGACATGTGTATATCGGTTCAGGCCAACACCAATACAGGTAAGTGTTTCTTTAAAATGAATTGGAATGCACGAGTATATAGCATAAAAATAAAAGCAAAAAAGAGTAGATATGGTTATATATTTTGCATAGTCTGACATTTTTGAAAACAGAATACCGAATGATGTGTTGATATTTGATTTAAAAAATGAATTACAAAATGAAAAAAGAAATGCAAAATGAGAACAATTTATGGAAGGAAAATATGGAGAAAGAGCAAGCTAATCTAGTTGTTTTTTAATTATTTTTTATTTTTTACGAAAAGATAATCACGTTTAGATTTGGAGTGTTCCTAAATAATTTTGCATATATGATACAGTGAATACGAAAATTAAACTGTAATACTTGCTGTGATTATTCTTTTTTATATGTATATGCTTAAATCTCTCTATTTCTTTAATATCACTAATAAATTTGTTCAATTCACATTTTTACTTTTTACAAATGTATACGAGTCCATTAGTAACGGGCACCAAGAGTTTATAAATAAACAAGTATTTGAACATAAGATTTTGTTTGCATTTTATTTTAATAATGATATTCGAAACTGCAAAATGATATGTCGCTTTAGTTAATCTTTCATTATATTTAGTGTTAGATATTTTTAATTAAATGCTATATAGCAATCCGTAATTTTTATTTTATAATTAGTAAAACACTATAACTAACACTTACTTTTAATGCTTATTCGTACGTTATTATGCCGCTGAGAGAGAGAAAAAAATCGAATACTTAAAACTAATCTTCTTTTTGAATATAGCATAAGTTTTCAATATTTTTTAACTGATGAAACACATGAATTATGGCATCGTATCAAAATACGAATATATATTGATTGTTGGGTAACAGAACACACACAGTTTAAAAATTTTTAGATTTGATTTCTGATTATATCTAGCCGCGGAAAACTGGCTGCAAACCGTCGAAAGACTAAATTTATTTTTAAGAACAAGTATTCTTAAAAGAGAACGATAATCTTTTGTAAAATCAACAATACATTGCAGTTGAATCGTAACAATTTTTAAGATGTGTGTTGTATGCATTTTATGTCTTTTGTTTGTGCTCTTTTTTAAAAGAAAAACTTGGATTATTTTTTTTTTTAAGTGTATATCCACGATTATATATAAATTTTGTTTTTCAACAATTTGTAACTAGTCTCTCATGGCTGGAGATATTTAGAAATCTAAGAATTTTTTTCCTTCATAAAAAAATTAAATATTTTCAAAGCTCTCTCTGTATCGATATTACACAATAATTTTTAATACGAGAAACTATTGTGATATACGATGCCACTTAAGTTTGAATAATGCATAAGTGTTTCTGTTAAAAGAAAGTTGAAAATTTGTTCTATGGTACGGAAATTTTCAGTTAAAGTGTTAGAAAATTTCTTGCGTCTCTTTCTCATTGGCGTAACATACATACGAATAAGTATTAAAGGTTATGGTGTTAGTTATAGATTCGTACTTGTTATATAATAATAGATTGCGTCGTTATAAATAGTTTCTTAAGATGTAGGTGGAGATGCTAGCTATTATATTTTGGTATTTATTTATTTTAAAAGTGAATTATTTCATTACTTCAAAACATTTCATATTTTTTTTTCTACTTTGATACGCACGATTTTATAGGTTCTGTGTAAAATAATTGATTTTTTTTTTTGGAAAACACTTTCTTTCTAATTTCCCCCCTCAGCTTTCGCGTTGAATGGATTATCACTTATTTCATTATACTAAAGCATTTTTATTTTCAAAATCTTTAAATAATTAAAGTTTTTATAAGGAAAGAAAAAGAATTGAAACAAAAATTTTTGGAATAAGTCAATGGAAACGAATTTATTTGAAATGAAAATATATTTTTCTAAAATTAAAAAAGAACTTTATCCGGATATTTTTTGTTTGTACATATGGTCTATTTTCTGCAAGCGCTTATATACTTTTTGTATATTTCGTACATTTACATATTTTTATTTTTTCAAATAAAAGTGTTATTAATTTTGATTGAAGTACCACACACGCGTTCTAAATTGTACTGAAACTTTAGACGAGTACATGCATATTCATTATTTCTCTATACTGTTTTATCGTGGATCTACATTTTAGAGAAAAAAAAGTTGCATAATCTCTATATTTTCTTTAAAAATTCTAAAATTCTAGAAAATATAAAAGGTAATTATTTTGACTTTTTAGAACATTTTTTGAATTTATATGTTTGCTGTCAACGTACGTATCCTATGTAATTTTCTTTCTCGTCAATTAAACCCTCTCTCGGAACTTTTGTCAGATTTTTTTGATTTATTGCAATGTTGAAAAAAATTGTTGGATTAAAGTTTAACTAATTGCTAATAAATTATATATATTATTTTCAAGATCACTTTTAAAATGCTTTTATAAATTTTAGTACAGCATATAATTGCTTTCTTGTATTGGCTTTAGTGATTTATTATACCAGGACGAGGATATTAAATTATCAATAAATATCCTTGCTCTGGTTATTACATAAGCCCATAATATTTCGTATCAAAACATTCTTACCTTCAAAGTATATCTTATTTTCTTCAATAAATCGATTTTTCAAACTTCTTCTTTTTAACTATTGAGCCACGGATATTGGTTTTGAAGTCACTATTTTTGTGTCTCATTTGTAGTGAACTTGGTAGAGCGAACAATAAAAACTGAAATCAACAAAGAGTTAAAATCGCGTGAAGTGATGTAGAAGTTTGGAGGGTAAGATAAATATTCTTACGGACAGTTTATGTTATCTGAGGGCAGTTGAAGATTACGACGTCCGTGTTTCATGATTTGCTTTTTTAATGTGATATTATTTAAGTTGTAGTGGCAGCAGAGTGGACATGTTCGCGAACTCGTGGCTGGCTTTGTCGGTTGAAGAACCATCGTGCAGAAGGGCTGATGAACGTTAAATCTGTCGAGGCTTCCTCTCGGCATGGTGTGGAAGTTTGGAGATGGGTGCCAGCTCAAGTATCGGCTTCGTCACTTGAACGAGGGTCAAAATTACGATGCTCGTTGCCAATAGCTTTCGTGATGCTTCAAAGTGCGACATAATGAAAATCAAATCAAATCAAGTGATATTTCAGAGAAAAACACGTTTCATTTATAGCACACTCCTCTTCGATATAATTTAAATATATTCGGTGGCGCACACAAAACTTCAAGGGGGGGGGGGAGTCCGAAGTCTTTCCCCCTTTCCGAGTCTTTTTTCCGGAGTCGAAAGACCACCTTTCTGGTATTACCTCTATATGATATGAGATTATGAGGTACTTGATTTTGTCGATTTGGGGGAACAAAAACCAGTAAAAATAAATTATTGAATTAATAATTAGCACTAATTAATAAATTAAATTTTTAATAAGTACGTGATTAAATTTTACGTGCCATATACATAGGGTTAACTTAGTGGCGCAAGAGCCCATGAAGGCCAAGGCCTACTGTGCCCAACTCGGTATACGTGACCTTGGGCCCTGAGGTGCAAGAGTAGATGTGGTCAGTCCGGTCAGGTGGTCAGTCTGGCGTGAAACCCCACTGTTAAGTTCCCAAGCAAGCTTGGTACTCATTTATCGATCCACTGAAGGGATGAAAGGCTGAGTTGACCTTGCCCAGCCCGGGGGTTTGAACCTCGGATCTGTGGCGTGGAAGCGCGATGCACTATCACTCAGCCACTGGGCTTTATATACATAGGGTTATTATCAATAAAAAAATCAAGGGCTATGGTGGTGGGTCTGGACCCGTGGACCCTTGTGTGCATAACTGAATGTATTTGATGTGTATTTTGGTTTCTTTTGAACTTTAGTTTTGTTTGCTTATATCGAATTATCCGTAATTATATATATATATTTTTAAAAAAATCGGTTATTGTTTCAATGTTTGAGCCAAGGAGCATGAGATAAAAAATTAGAACTCATTAAGTCTTATAATTTTTTTAATTAAACTTATGTGCAATGTAGTAAGTTCAAATAAATATTAAAAAAATGTTACAAGACGCCGTGTGTTGAAGTGCGTTGTAGTTATTTGTGCCCATGTTAGTCAATGCGATGTTGGTGGGGGCTGAGTGGTTTTATTATTTACAGTATAAGCACGGGTTTGGTGAAGGAACTTATAATTCTGAACCGCGTTAAGGCTGTTTTCGCGTAACGTTAAAGAATAGGGACCAGATTTGGAAGGTTTTTTAAGATAAAAAGTATTCCAACATTAATATTATATTAGGCTTCGCTATCTTACAGAGAACCACGCATTTTATCGAACTATTGATTTTTTTTTTACCTGAATTGACAATTTTTTCTCGTATAAAATGAGTTTCGCAATATTTTTCCTATAACGCAATGGTAAATGAACTTTCCCTTTACATGTTAAAATGAAAGAATTCCTATATTTATGGAATATTTTGATATTTTTAAAAACACTATATTGTAAAGAGATGTATGAACTATACAATGTTACAAATCTTTATAAAAAGTGAGACATTTTTCTGTCTAAATATGTGCTTCGCGTTTAGTTTAGGCTATCGTACATTTGGCGAAGACAGCCTTAAAGTGATGAAAACGACACCTGAGTAAGTATCCAACTCTCCTAGCTCTCACACCATATCACCATCAGGAATTTGAGCATCGATGTAATGAGTGTGCATCTGCTCCTCTACACGACGGGTCTTCATTGGCACTAGGGCTCGAACACGTGACACACTGGCCATTAACTAGGGGGCTACATTGGAAGTGACGGGAATGTTAGTATGGGTATGCACTTACACACCTCAGAAACAGAGGGACGTGATAGCCTAGTGGTCAAGGTAACGGGCTCCTGGCTGGTGTGTCATGAGTTCAAGCCGAGTGACGCTGAAGACCCGCCGTGAAAAGGCGACCGATGCACGTTAAATATGTCGAAGCTTAAACTTCTTCCCGTTGGTGTGGTGTGAAAATCAGGGGAAAAGGTGCCAACTCAGATGTCGTGCTCGTCACTTGACCATGGTTCAAAATTACGAGGTCCGTTGCCAATATCCCTCGTGCAGATTTATAGTGTAACGTTAATCATCACCTCACAATAACAGATTATCACTTTTATATTTTCACAATTATGGAGTTAAGTAACTTTGTTTATCGCAAAATATTATGTATTATCCGTTTAAATTATTTTATTGTTTCATTTAGTATATTTATCATGAATAATTTAAATCAGGCAAACATTTTAAACAATTTTTTCATTATAGAAATTTTCTAGAAGAATAAGAATGAATGAGACTTTAAAGAAGCATTGATATAATAACGGCAATTATATAGCCTTAATTTCCATCCCATTTTTAAGCGTAATTTAAATTTTCTCTGCATTTTTGAGCTTTCCTTCTGCTCAGAAATACTGTATTTTTTTTTCTGAATAATCAACTCAATTTCTACCCCATTGATATTTTTAATTATTTACTTTATACATTTCTTATTTTCTAACTTGATGCATTTCCTTCTAAAATAAATTGGTTTAAATATCCATTACAAGTTAATTACAGGTTCTAAAAACTTGTTTCTAAGGACTTTTTTGCTGGATTTTACCTTACGCCCCTAATTTCAATAAACAGAGATAAAGACAGTTAATTGTGATTTTAAATAAAACGAATAAAATCATTTTAATAAATATATATACTAATAAAATTAGTATATTAAATTTTTACTTTTAATCTCTAATTTAAAAGCTCTTTCTTAAATTTAAAATGGGGGAAAAGAATTAATTTATGTAATTTTTACAATTAATCGAACCCTTTCATCTTATGCAAATACGAGGGAAAAAAAGGAATCAGAATTCATCTTTTTCATTCTGTTGAAGTCATTGTATTTCTTAAGTTTGAATCGTTCTCTTTTGTCATTCTTCCTGCTTTGTTTGCTAATGAACCTCAAACATTCATTTTATAAATTGAAATTTATTTGTTTTTGACGCACTCATCAGTTCATTGTACCCATTTTAGTTTCAAAAAATAAATAAATAAAATAATTAACAGCATACGTGAATTTTTGTATTCAATTAAAAAAAATATTTGCTATGATTTCTTTAGTTTATGGACCACAGAACTAGATCTTAAAAATAAAATAATTTTCTCATATACATGCATGTTTTTTTTATTTATTTATACTAGAATAAATTCTTCAATAAAAGATGCAAAAAAGGAACATCTTCATAAAACATGATTTGTCTGAGCACTGTCGTTTTTATTTATAAGTAGAACGTGATGTTGATTTGCGAAGCAAAAATGCAGAGACTGGGACTTGCACTATATATATATACTAGCAAAGTCACGTTCGGAATACTAGATATCTTGTTCTAAGATACTCAAGACGAAAGATTTACTGAAAAGGAAAGCAAACCTGAAGTAATTTGTAGCCCTCCTGCATAATCTTATTTTATTTAAAATTAGAATTATTTATATCAAATACAGTTTTTCAATAACTTCTGCGCCATTCATTGCAAACGGGAATTTCTTTTTTTCTGGAGAGTTATTTAAATAAAATAAAATCGAGCAGACGATTTGAATTCATGTATATGTGTGAGTTAGAAATTTATTGCATTTGTTCGATAAACTTTACTTTTTGAGGTCAAGAACAGTAAGGTCGGAACAAATATATACTGGCTGATGAAAAGAATTAAAATGAAAAATTGTTCATGGAGCTTTGAAAATGTTTCTATCGACATTGATAATTGAAGATAAAATTTTGATGATAATAAAAAGAAAAAAAATCATTTTAAAGTAAGCAATATTTTTTTCTTCCAGCGAAATTTAAAAATTTGAACAGTTGGGAACATAGATAAATACAAAGAGGTTTTGTTGCAGCCTTATATTAGTTTTTACTTCTGTAGATATTTTATAGGTTTTAACAAGATTATAATTTGAAGTTAATTATTGTTAATTTTTTTAAACTGCAGATATTGGTTGGGTGGCAACAAAGTTGTTTGTTTATTTTATTGTCTGTGGTAGTTTTCCGTTCTATACTTAAAATATATGACAAATTAATACAATTATGATTAGAATGGAAAAAATAAGTTACTTTAAACGTTGTTATAAAGATACGTATTTTATACTTCAGGAAGTACTTTTTTAAGCTTAATTTTAACTTTTTTTATTAATTATTTTTTATAAAATAAACACATGTATTTTAAAACATACTTATATAAATTAAATGTAAAACCAAATGTTTATTTTTTTACAAAATCAAAATGCTAAAAAAAAAGGCTGTAGTTTTAATGAAGAAATTAGTTTATATCATTTTGGTTATTATGCATATATCGTTATAGAATTATTATGAGAAAAAAAGGAAAAAAAGCTGAAAGAAAGCTTATTGTTATAGTTAAAATTTTAAAACAAAATATAATGGAATAATATTTTGCTAATCATTCAAGCAACAAGAATATATATAATATTTTTAAAGCTTAGTATTATTCTCTTCATTATTTTACCACTGTTTGCATAAATAAAATAATTTGCATAATATTTAAAACTTTTATGCATAAAATTATTTTCTCTTATAACTGTTGCATTTTAAAGCAAAATTCATGCTTTAATTTTACGCCATTGTCAAAAGTCATTAAGGAATTCTATATGCATAATTCTTTAATGTGATGTTATCAGAAAATTACTGAAATGCATATCGTTTCTTATTCCCTTGGGAATGGCAACAGGGTTAAACTTAAAATAGGCAGTATCGCCATGGCAACACAGTGTCTACACAAATATTGTAAATGACACATGTATGTAGATTCTTTATTCTCCCAGACATCTCTTCGATCTCTTACAGCTTTTATGGGCTGAATTTAGAAATCGTTTGAATTCGTCTTGTACTTACGAGGACAATTGGATTTGGAAGGAAAGTGAGAAAATATTCAGAATTCTAATGCACCTGTAATGCTGCGGAGGATTTTCGCTTTCACTTTGACTGAGCCGTGTTTTATACGAGACTTACTAACACGTGATGAAGCGATTGTTTTCTTAAAGTATGATGTATTTTCTTAGATAAAATTATTTACTTTAAAGCCATTTCAATGCCTGAAGAAATTTACATGCTTAATGTCGAGGTAAAAATTCGTAAAACATATATATTACTAGTCGGTATACCCATTCTCCGCACAGGTGAATTGAAAAATTAAACAATACATATTGAAAGATAAAGAAGTTTTTAATGAGTTAATTTTGCGAAAATTGCAAAATAACCCCTAAAAAAGCTTTTTAAGTGAATTGCAAACTAAACAAAAAAAAGAAGCTTTTTGCATACCTCAGCTGAACAAGAAATCATATTTGTAAATTTTAACTCTGTAGGTCTAATAGCTGATAAAAAGGATTTTGTTTATTTATAACGCCCCCGTAACTCTCTTGTGGGTCGATTTTTGAAAACACCTTCCTAAGCTGGCATTGCTGAGGAAAATAACACATTGTTACAAATTCTGTGTAATGAACACTTAAAACAATGTAAATAATTTATATCTAGATGTGTAATACGTTAATATTACGTTCTGTTGTATTTATTTTATGTTAAAATTATAATATTCGCAAGCAACACCGTTCCTTACATTACAATGGCGATTCAATGAAAACATAGCGAAATGTTCGCGATAGAGCCAAGTAGGCATCATTTTTGGCGACCATGTTGGCAACTTGGCAATTTATATGCTGTAGCGCCACCTGGTGGGGAGCTGCAACAAAGAGGATAGCTTAAAAACGTTCTCCACAAAAGAATAAATACATATACATGCCAATTTTCATAGTGATCGGTTGAACGGTGTTGGAGTGAAGCGAGGTCATATATACAAACATCCATTTTTATATAGAGAGATACTACATTATTATGTATTCATTTTGAGCGTATTCTTAGGCGCTATGCTTTTTTTTCTTTTAATGAATATTTTGATGTTGCATGTTACATCTCTCGAGGCTTCAAAGTTGGCGTAGTGTGTAGTTTGTTTGAAGAATGGTTTCCCGGCTCTGGTGTCGTCCTTTTAACTTGACCGCTGTTCAAAATTACGATTCAATAGCCCTTGTGTTGTTTTAAGGGCGATGTTAATTGAACACACACTAACTCACTCTTTACAAACAATCAAAAACTTTATTTACTTTTTGGCTAATTTTTAGTTAGTTGAATGTTACCATCTGCTTTTTCCCTACACGACTCGAATATCTGCATAACTCAGCCATTAGGCCTTATGGTTGCTTATTTGCCTTTAGGCCTTATTTGGCGACAAGATCGACTCATCAGCTGCCATCCCACTTTCTTGTATTTGACCCTCTACAGATTTAGCATGCATTAACCGCTTAAGCGGTCAGTTTACTGTCCAAAATGTTAAAAAAGGCACATTTTTTATTGCATATAGCTAAGCATAATACTTAGCAGAAGACGAAAGTGAAAGAATTATACTTTTTTTTACTCAATTTTAAAGTTTTTACACTATTTTTTATTTTATAATTGTGAAAAACAAATGTTTGCCTTGTAAAGTACACTCCACCACTGGTGTACAAACCTTTGAGGGGGTCATGTATCAAAATTCCTTCGGGGTCCTTTTTTATATAGCCCTTTTTAAGTGGACTGCAGATATACATGTTGGGGGCCCTGTGGCTTGGGGGTCCCGTATCATTGATATTGGCGGTAGCTACGCCCCTGCACTCAACATACTATGTGAAGAATATTTCATATATCTTAAAAGAATTTCTCTCAAACTAAATTTTGTGTTCGTACCTGTTTTTCAAATTGTTGAGGATTTTATGTGTGTGTGCATATATATATGCACACACAATTTGATGCATGGTGTAATACTAAGTCTTACATTGCAATGGAGATAGAGATCACATCGGCTTTTTTGGATTATCTTTCCATTTTCACTTCTTCTAAAGCAACAAATTCCTCATTGCCTTGCCAATCCCTATTCTTTAACGAATGTTTTCAAGAATCTTAATTCCTGTTTCAGTGAAAAATTCAGTGGCCGTGGTTGCCTAGTTGGACGAGGCAACGGACTCGTGTCCGGCCTGTCATGAGTTCGAGCCTAGTGCTATTGAAGACCCCCGCGTAGAGAAGTGATGCACGCTAAATCTGTCGAGAGCTCAAACGTCCTCCTGTTGGTGTGGTAGTTAGGAGAGGGGGTGTCAGTTCAAGTGTCGTCCTCATCACTTGACCATGGTTCAAAATTACGAGGTCCGTCGCCAAAAGCCTTCGTGTAGCGGAATAGTGCGACGTTAATATTCACTCACTCAATGAAAAATTCCCGTCATCATCGCAAAGAAAATCCCAAATGAGAAGTGTTTCAGTACTATAGATAAACTACATCTCTTAAAAACATCAGCACTAATAACTTCTTTATAAGATTTAAATATGTTCAAATCAAAGAAAGAATGAAGGAAATATCAGTGGCCGTACAACGTACGGGCAAACCGGTTGTGGGTAGTTTTCAGTAGCCGTTCGGTGTACGGGCAAACCAGTTAAGGGATAACACGCAACATATTTGAATTTTCTTCTAATTACGGGCACTTAATTTGCTGTTTATGGGTTGTGAATCCTTTACTGTAATCTGGCTACTGAAACTAACATTCCAAATTGGGTCTACTTGAGTAATGAGGGATGAAGGAAATAGTAGTTATCTCGATGACAAAGGCTTTATCCTTGACATTTTATCACTAGCATTATCCGAAATCGTAAATACGCATTTCTATGTTGTCGCTTCTCTGACAAATTCCTTTGTTTATCTGATTTTATATTGATGTTATACTAACTTTGAAGGCCTTTGAATAAAAATACAGTGTTTTTGGATCTTCGAGGTTTTTTCCAGATAATTCACCATTTAAAGACGTAATGTTTATGCACTTAAAAAAATAGAAAAAGTAGTATTCAGTAGAAAATCTATAAAACTCAGTTTATGGGAATGATAGATATATATAGAACAAGAAATGACTTAAATTTTAAGGGAACCAAATGTTTTATTTAAGAGATACAACACCTGCATTTAGCGATCCAGTCAATAAGATGTTGTCCCGACCCTGGCACTTATATTATACGAGTATATACTTTAACCAGTTAGGCGGATAACTCCTTGAAATGTGACTCCGATTATCTAGTGAGATCCTTTGTGACTGTGCGTCTTCAGATCGCAACCGAACGCTATTGAGAGCACACTAGAGAAGTGTATGAGAAGTACCATAGTATTTTCCATCAATTATTTCAGTTATTTTCTTAAAGAAAAACATTATTTTCCTTTTAGAATTCAACACATATATCTGCAAAGAAAATTCTACTTCCTCCACACTGATATAAAAATGAAATAGAAATTCAAGATCTAGTTATGAAAATAATTGATATTTTTTCAATGAATTCATTATTCTTGGGATATGTATGTAATGACTTCTTCTAGCACTCTTTAACCTACTCCGTTAAATTATTTTCTAATTCTTTGGTACGAGACTGTTATAATCTTAATCGTAATCTAATTGCTCGCGCGCATTTGCAACCAATCACGACTCCTGTTAGAAAAGAGTCGTACTACCTTCACCACCAGTATAAAAGCTCAGGGCGCTGGGTGCTCTCCCTCGTTGTACTTTGTCTGCTTGTCAACAGCTTGTCCTCGTCGCTTCTTGTTGCTTCTGCTATGTGTGTGTTCGTGTCTATTAATTATTCTAAATGATATTGCATTTCATATATTTGTGACCATGGATAAAAGAAGAATGAAACTAACCCTGAAGAAGTTTTTTACAAAGAAACAACCAACATAAATACCCCTCGGCAAATCTACATATAAAGAACCAACACCGGCCACGCTACAAAATAATTCGCCAGAAATACTACATGTATACATATGAAATAGTTAAAAACTCTCTCTCTTGCCTCGAGAGCAAGCATGTCAAAAAAAAAACTTCGTTAAACTAACATCTTTGTGACTTGGTCAACATAGCAGCAAAGAACAAAATTTTATTAAGTATATTGAACTTTAAATTTGCGAAAATTTCTAACAATACATAATTACTGAAAAACAAGTATATCATTCACCAGTTATACAATATTCCCCACTTGCTTACAGCATTCACCTTTTGTTGAGTCAACGATACTCATCGATATAAGGGAATGTCTTAGCACAGTCGATAACAAAATAATACTTATCACGCAATTAATCTTCTATTTTATGCTGCACGTACCTCCTTCCCTCGTTACGAACTATTCTACTTTCAGAGAAGGAAAAAAAGTGTTATTTTACTTTACGTTTTGTTAATCTAAGGAATTATTTGCCATCTCTTAAAAGTTAAAATGCATTGGAAAATATTTTGAAAAATTTTGTTCCAAATGATCTATTTTTGGCTCTTGCCTTCCGTTACTAACATCTTAAGACTGTTTGAGGCTTTGAGCCCAAATGCAAAAGTAAGTCCCACCTCTGATCTTATTAAGTAGCATGCATTTTGTCAAATATTCTTACAAATGGTAACCCGTAACAAGTAAATGTGCTTGATTCACAATCTCACAAACCGACTGGACCAATTGCCGTCTTTCGCTAAATGAGTAATGATGCGTATGGTAATTGGCCTAGACCTAGACATGGATGACGGACATGACATAATAATGCTGTCTTGCTACTATTGGCAATTTACATTAAGTTCGAAATTAGCCATTTTTTGAAGAATATGTCTGGAATAACACGTGACTCTTAAATTAATCGGATCATGATCTTATTGAAGCAGAGTAGAGAGAATGAGACGAGCTTCTGCCAGAGACCCGGTTTCAGGTGACCGATGTCTTAAGTCTCTGTATTCCGTACCTCCCTACTGAAACCAGGTGTAGTAAAATTCAAGAAAGAATTGGTGACGAATATAAGTATTTCAAGAAAAAGTAGGTATCGGTGTATTTTTCTGGGATATAATGGAGAAAATAGTGTTTTTTTACTAGATGTGTCGACATCATAGTTATGTAATGTAAGACATCACTAGGAACAACGTATGCAACATATATCAAAGAGTAGAAGTATTCCTAAAAAAATAAATTAAAGAAAATTACTACTATAACTGCGTATAATGTAGCCCGCGTAACTTTTACTTGTCAAAAATTGCCTGTGGTTGGAAATTAGTTTGACACATTTGTTCTTGTGCTACACCGAATAAACAATATGAAATTAACATTGCCCGTGGCTTGAAAGTTTTGAGAATGAAAAAAATTCCATTTTTGTACGATGTTGTCCTGTTAAGCTTACAGCATATTTTATTTTGGGTTAAATTTTAATTTGTGTGTTACCACAACTCAAGTATGTGATAACGAATATACTTGTATAAAAGACTGGGCTCGTATTGTGAATACCAACATGACTTTAAATTGAAGAGTTTCATAAATTATATATATATATAATAAAACAACCTTTGTCTTAAAAATAAATGTAACTGTTTATCAATAAAAGCTGCTGATATGTTTTCGAATTCATTTCGAAAAAAATCACCTTAGAATTTCCACTTATCTTATTCATTCATCTGAAATGTTGAAGCCAATTATAAATTATCTTTATCTCCAGAATTATTTTTAATAAATTTGCTTGGAGCCGAAAGATCATCGTCCAAAAAAAAAAATCTTGCTCCTCATGACTTATTTTTACCGTCAACCATTTCAAATCTCATTTAAATTCGTAGAATTCACTTTACATTATCGGTCAAATATATATATAGTTCGTTGGTGCTGAATAAATATACATCCTCATTTACATTCAACATCCAAAACACGTCCTGTTTTCACTATCACGGCAGAACGTTTGTCTTAAATGATTTTTTTTTTATTTTTCTCTTCTCGTTTGCATTATCTGTCACGTCGACCAAACAAGGTCTGCTTTTGACAGTTGTGTGAACCCCTTTTCACACACCGCGAACACACGATCTTCTTTTAGAGCGTTTACAAATGTTTTATTTGTTTTCTATTATTTGTTTAGTCTGCTTGCCTTCGTCGATGAAGAGACTGTCTGGTTTTGCATATAATAAGATTGATATTGTTCTGTTTCTATTGATGTTGAGTGGAAACCTTGCAGTCAAAAATCATTTATTGTAATGAAAAAGAAAAATGCCGTTATGTTTTTGTTCCAGTAAACGGGATTTTGTAATAAAAAAAATATTTGAAAATATGCATGGTTTATTCAGATGTGGTTGACTGTCGTGCGGAACAAAGACTACAGAAATTGATTTTGTCTCTTTAGTTTTTGCATGTTAAATAAATATGCAATATTTTTTTACGGAAAATAATGAAATCACTTAATGGCTTAAGATAGATATATTTACACTTCTAGTAACACAGATTTATAAGCATTGCCTTTACAAAGTCTTTTTCATCAAAAATTATTTTTATTTTACAAGCCTTTACTTCAACAAGTAATATAAAAAATGTTTTTAAGTCAATTCCTACTTTGAATGGATGAATAGAAAGATTTCATTAACTATTGAAAATTTGAACAAGATATTTTTAGGGGGAGAGTGAACTAATAGTAGGAAATGGAAAAAGAGCATGATTTGTCTGCATTGTTGTAACAATGCACACCCGGTTTAGCAAGTTTGGCCGAAAAACCGGTTTTTGACGCCAAATTTTGTCATTATTTTAGCAGTTACATTGTTACAACAATGAAGACAAATCTAAGTTAGCGTCGAAACTGCTAATTAATTAATTAAATTAACCGGTAATTAATGAATTAATATTTGAAAATAATGTATTAACATCGAGTGCTATCCACTAAAAGTTTAAAAATATTTATTTGAACTTGATCTGATGAATAGAAAGAATTTTATTAACGATTAAAAATTTAAATATGATTATATATATATACATAAATATATAGAGAGAGTGAGCTAACTGTGTGTGTAGGAATTAAAAAGAGACTAAAGTATTTCATACTGGCATTAGTAGTGGGTTCTCCTGCACATTTTCCTTAATTGACCTCTGGGGCTACTTTAAAACGATATTTAATATTATAGGACCGTTTTGTGTGAAGGAATCGATGATGCATGCAAGTAAACGTAACTATTTAAGTAGAAGTGTAGTGAATGGGGAAAAAAAGAAGAGAGATAGATACATTATAAGGTATTCATTCTAGAAGTATTACAAAGGTAAGAACACACCACAAACCCATCAGAAAAGCACATTTTTTTATGGTATTTCATTATTAAAAATCTGTTAAAAGATCACCTAAAAAGTAAATCTTATCATAATTATCAAATGCAGAAAAGTTAAATTAAATCCCTCCACATATTTAATTTATTTTGGTATTGATTATTTAAGGATGAAACAAGTCAGTTAAATATTAAATCTGAACATCATGTCTGCCATAATCCTTTATTAAGCATCACGTTTCTACCTGATAACGGAGCATGTTCGTCCCACATTTTGGGATTTATTCAATAATCTATTCAAATGTTTTCCTTATTGCGATCATATATTCTTGAAAAATTTTTGAAATAAGGTTTGAAATAAAAATGTTGAACATAAAAACGTTTTGTAAATAAATCTCTCAAACACAATTTTTTCCTTTAGAAGCATCACATATTCTTTAAAACAAAAATAAATATTTCTAAAGCAAAAAATTGTTTGAGATGTTTATTTCCTAAATGCTTTTGTATTAAACATTTTTGTCTTGGCTTAACTTCTCATGTTTGTAACGGCTGAATTATGTTAATTGATTTTTCACTTCCTAAAGTACTAAATCAGTGATTCCCAAAGTGGTCTATATGGACCCCCAGGGGTCTATGACGATCAGCAAGGAGTCCACGACAGCAAAAAATGATTTGGGGTCCCTGAGGTGTAAATGGGGGTCTACAATAGAGGCTCTCATCAAACCAGATTGTGACTAATATTAAAAGGAAATTTTATCAAGTGGAACTATACTTACACCTATTTAACAGATTTTTTTACTAAATTTAATGAGGTTTAATTGCAGTTACAAAGCAACAGCATAAATTTTATTAAAACAAATTCCATTACAGCATTTCTTGCCAGCCTTAAGCTAAAGGAGCATAATTTTGGACGTCGCCAACATTTAAATGCCCTTTTTTGTAGATTTTGAAACTACGTTTGAGAATGTTTTGACTATCGTAGTACCACATTAGACAATGAATTCATGTGGTCACTTCGAAAAAAAAATGTCAGATTATAAGAATTAAGCTCTAGGAATAAGCACTTACGAAGATCTTGAAGTAAAGTTTAGAAACGATGTCAACAATTTTAGCTTTAAAAAGATACACCTGTTATTTATTCCATATTATGGAATATCTTGAGAAAGTTTTTAATTGTTTTTCAGATTGAGAAGGAGTTTCAGTGCGCTTGTCAATCTCCAAAACAAAAAAGAAAGAAGAAAATACTGGACACTATTAACTGAGGAGATATAATTAGTGTTAAAACCTGGTAAGATTAATGCCAAATGTTGAAATTTATAATTGTATCGTCAGATTTCTCCCTCCCTATAAAAGCTTTTGTTTGATGCTCTCAGTTATTTTATGCATTAATTATATTTTAATTTAACTAACTAACTAATTAAACTAACTAATATGTGTTTTCTTAAGTTTTAAACTCTCTCTTCTATACTTCACTACAGTTAAAAAATTTAATTTTTTAAAGTAAATAGCTCTATACCAGCTGTCAAAAACACATTTAATTTGATAAATTTGCACAAATTTGATATTAGTAAGTAGGGGGTCTACCCGAAGCTGAAAAACCTGTCAAGGGGGTCTATGAGGCTAAAAAGTTTGGGAACCTATGTACTAAATTTAAAGTTGCACTAAAATTCTGAAATTTAGTACAACTTTCATGCATTTCGGTTAACAATACACTGCATTTTTATGTTACATATTCAGAACTTAATCATTGGTTAAGGAATTTTGATTAACTAGCAATATTCCGAACTGGATAATGTCATCTGGTGGGTATTTTTTTTAGAAAAAAGATGTAAAAAAAAGTTTTCTATAGATATATTTTTATTTTGTTTTATAACTCCGAGAAATGCATAATTGATGAAAGTGACCTGTGAAAAACTGATTGCAAGATTCCACAATCATTATAATTATGAGTTATAAAGCCTAGAACCACAAACTAGAAACTAACCATACCATAAGTAATTTGAGGTCCTTAGAGATATAGGTATAACGAGTAATTGTCTTCATTTTAACCATGCAATGACATGTTCTATTTCATTGTCGATTCTAATTTCTTTGATTTAATCACATCTAAAACCTTCCATTAAAGGTTTTTAAGGACTCTTGAGCTATATATATATATATATATACAATATTCTGCTTTTAATCGCAGAACTTTTCCATTATATTGGTAATTAAAATTGGGATATATTTAAAAGAGGCTTCAAACTTGTTGTCAGATTAATATTTCAAAACTATTTTTGAATGCTAAGTTTGAAAATTAATTATCTAGCTTTAAGGAAAGGCATCTGGAATAAGATTACTTTAATGTAAATGGTTATATATATTTACTAATAACACATACGTTTCATTATTCAAATTTAAGTTATTAGTACTACATCTATTCAAAGTGAGAAATCATGTTGACATCAGGATTTTGGATTTTAATAAATTTCTGACAGCAGTAAAATTCATCGACAAATCAGCGAAAGTTATGATCGAGATATAATTAGAGCAGTGATTGTGCGGAAGTGGGTTTTATTTCTTAATGAAAAGCATATACAGGATACGTGTGAAGTTCCATAAATTTTCTGCATTTATGGATTTCTGTGTTGGAGAAAAGTTCACAGGCATTAAAAGTTAATAAATATTGATTACTTGATATCTTATTTAAATTGTTGATGAGATGATTAAATAAATTTTAAAAAGAAATAGATTTGTTTAATTTTCAACACGGGACAAAACTTCAATAACGAAATGACCATAATAATTTAATTAGTAAAGCAATTATTACAACCATGGATCGTGTATTTTCAAACATATTTGTGTGACATTATTGTATTATTGCTCATTAAATATAACTGACCCTCAAAGTCGACGTGTGTTGTGCCGTGAAAATTGAAGTATCATTGCAGATGCTGTCTCTGTCATTTGACCATGTTTCAAAATTAGGAGGTCCAAAGCTGATAGTTTTCTCTTGACTCGAAGGGGTGGGGTATGAGATTCATTCTCGCTATGAGCGAAATCCCTACAAGTAAAATCAAACGGATTACACTACATATAATACGTTAGTGGCTTTCTTTTCTAAATTAATGTTTGAATCATGCGATGATAAATGCTTATATTATTAATAATGATTTTTAATCCAGCAGCTTTTCGTTTTATCTATTATGTTGCACCAAAAATATTCAATTCGGGTTTTTCTACAATACCGCTGTTCATCAGCAATATTCCTTTTATTTTTACTACTACTTGTTTCGATAAAGTTATAGCAATAGTAGAACAGCTAAGTCATCATTAAAACAAATTATTTAAAGTCTTTTTTATAGGAAAAAAAACCAATATTTTTTAGCATATATATAGTTTACCACACAGAATAACATCACAAACTAATAGGTATAAATATAAACTTATTTTTATTGTTTTCTCAAAACGGAGTATTTGATGTTAGGCGTGTGAAGTAAGGCAGTAGACGACTAATGGCGAGGCAACTTTTATTTTACTGTCGACTGGCTAAAGCGACGGACCTTGTAGTTTTGAACCACGGTCAAGTGACGAGAATCACACCTGAGTTGGCACTCACCTCTCAAAGCTTCCACATCACTCGAATAAGAGGATTTTAAGCCTTGACAGGTTTTATGTGCATAAGCCCTTCAACCTAGCGGGTTTTCAGGGGCACTAGGTTTCGAGCTCTTGAAGCGACAACGAGCCGGCTACGAGTTCGTGACCATGGCCACTCGGTTTCTGCGGCCATAAACTTTCATTACTGTTAGTGGAGTAAGAGCTGTGGCGTAATGGAGAATATTAGAGTCTCCCCTGTTTCGGGCCCCGAACCATATTTTACAAAGGATCACAAAACCATAACATCAGGTTTTAGGCCTCCTAGAATCCTGGATCCCTTCTACGATGTGGGGGTGTACGTTACGCCACTGAGTAAGAATGTTAATTTAAAACAATTAGCAAGATTTATTGACGAATATTGTGTGTTCGAGTATTTATAATTATGCATTTAAAAATTAATTTAAAGTACTTTTAAAGAAATTGTTGCTATTTCGTTGGTTGGGCCGCAAAGGTGATCATCGTGTACTATATGCAACCCACGGACCGCGAATTTGGTATGATTGCTCTAAAGCCGGGGTGTCAAACCCGCAGCCCACAACAAACATTTTGCGACCCGGCCAGTATATCTGCGCACAATAATATATAATGAAATATCAAAATTTCTCCCGAAATAGGAAAGATAGTAGCAGAGAAGAGATGTCGTGTCAGGACTTTAATAAAAGAAAAAGAAAAATTTAATGTTTATATGTTTATTTTATGTATTATTCGAAATAAGCTTACGTTTTTCTATGAATATTGAGTTTTGTTTTGTTTTTTTTTGCTGTCTTTTAAAGTTAAAACTTGTTTGTTTGGCCCAAGTTAGCTTTTGAGTTTGACACCCTTTCTAAAGCGATATTAATTCAAACAACTCTACCAAAAAATGTGCTGAAACTCGTGGAATGTTTTAGTGGATTTTTTGAAACGGAAGACAATAAATTTCTGAAGCGTGTTGTGACTGATAATACAGTCAAGGTTTCTCGCAACACTTCTCAAGCAAATAAGTATACGAATGCATGGTTGTAAAAGACCTGAGCATATCGGTTACGGAAGATAATGTAATTTTAGAAAATAGAGATTTCATTGGTGAAATATATGCCTAAAGGCGTAACATTATGCTTGTTTATTGTTCGTCATTGAGAAAATTGCATCTTTCAAAACTAAGTAAATAAATCAGTCAAAAGCGAGCGTCACTTAAAGGTAAGAAATATTTCGCTTCCCTAAATAAATCTTTCTGAAATAGGATGCTTAAGGCTGGCCGCTTTTTCAATGCGTGAACGTAATATTAATCATCTCTACAGAATGCTACTTTCCTTCTCAAATCTAGACTAATGCATCAATTTTAATGTAACAAAATGCAAAAAGTAATAAAGATTTCTCAAAGTAATGCTTTTCCTCCGATATTTGAAAATATTTTTGTATGATTTGTGGGTTTTCAGACATTTAAGAAACATTAAAAAAATATTTTCATCAAAGAAAAAACGTGATTTCAGAGAAACCGTTTCCTTTTTGAACATATTGCCGAATTTGCCCAACAAATTCAGAGGGGTAATAGTAAGCCGCATGAGGACGAAATATAACCTTAGAACATGGGGTCGCATGGGGGTAGTAGGTGAAAACGCGATTGTAGTAACTGTAGGGAAGACGCTGGGCTGGACGAGGGTAGCGGCCTAACGAATGCTGGGATATACATATACTGCCCGAACGCCTCAATGGCGTAAAATACCTTGTTTTTTTTGCAACACATCCTCCCGAAGTTGCTGCAGGAAGTACCAGCGGCCACTGCAAGCCAAAACGTGTGGTTCATGTACAATGGTAACCCAGTAGATTTTTCGATTGCGGTGCTTAACCACCTCCATGCTGCACATCCGGGAGGTAGATTGAATGCGGTGGACCTGTTGTTTGGACTCCACGCTCCCCGGACCACCATTTCTTGGATTTCTCCTTCTCGGTCCATCTGAAATCACTTGCGTATGAGACGCCAGGTGCTAAAGTGATGGATCTCATAGCACGGATTGTTGTCGCTTTAGCTCATAGGCTCCCAACCTTTTTTGAATTGGCACCCCTTTTTCTTGTGAATATTTTGATACCGCCTCCTCCCACTCTAGAGAAATAAGAGTGTAGATAATACATGGTGAAAACAAGAGTTAAATTTTTTTAAAATATTCTATTACTAACAGAAAATATTTTTTTAATTAAATTTTTTTCTAAGGCCTCAATTTTTTTACTTGTGAATCTGAAATAGCTATTGCCACAAATATATTTAAATGTGTATTATTATACATTTTAGTCATAAACAGGATATTGTTGGAATTGAAACGCGTTACTGAATTTCTTCTTCATTTAAAAGAGTGGAATAAAAGTCTTAACTTGCCTGTAATAAAACAGACGGGTTTTGATGATACGAAGTATTTCATAATAAACTATTGCTTTCAAAAAGATATAAATTGACAGTTTCAGTCTTTTAAGAATCGCATGTTAATTCCTCGTTAACATATTTAATTATGTTTTTTGGGTAATATACGAAATGAAATGCAGTGGACGAAACTTTTTTCCTACTACTCACAGACAAAGAAAACACGTACACTACAAAAATTAAAATTTACTATTTTATATCATTCCCTTTAATGTAGGTTTGAATGTAATGTAATCTTTAAGTTTCTCATTCACTTCCCGAACTATTGCAATATGTGAATATTCGTACATGTGATTATAGCA
Organism: Trichonephila clavata; assembly: GCA_019973975.1. Taxonomy (NCBI): domain Eukaryota; kingdom Metazoa; phylum Arthropoda; class Arachnida; order Araneae; family Nephilidae; genus Trichonephila; species Trichonephila clavata. Next base: position 57,304 of record BMAO01015923.1, read on the forward strand.
ATGATTTAAATACATACAATCAACATAAGTAAACAGCATTAAAGTTAACTTTTGTTAGTATATAATCAGCGGTTTTTTTAAGTCTTTTTTAGACTATATTTGGTTAATTTGCCGAAGCCTCTCCGTTCATCTCAACACCCCCTAATTTTCTCTGAGTCTTTTTACTGCCCCACTGAAAGCCTCAAAACCCCACAAGGGGGCGTTATCGCCCACGTTGAGTACCTATGCTTTACCTGATATCGCCAACACACAGGATTTATTTTAACGCATGCGACAATCCTTCGCCCGTTGGTATTGTCTGTACTATGACCTACGCGGCAGCAACTTCGATAAATTGAGGTGATAATCACTTGTCATTGCCTTTCTGACGTCGAGCTGTGATGTATTGTTCGTATTGTAAGCATGCCTTACGTCTAATAAATGTATTTCTTACTTCTTATTGCCTCTTTTCATTCCACTCGACATCATACCTTTCATCACTGTTTTGCGAATTACTCCAACTAAAATTGGTTTACAAATACATTTTCTGTGGGGAGTTGTCGTCCCCAGGCTGTGTACTATAACTCCTCTGAATTTGTCGGTTGAATTTGGCAACACCCTGTATATTGCACTTGAATCAATGCTCTAGTCTAAGTGTTAAGAAAAAAGTAGGGCTTTCAATGGATTATCATTATTTTTCTTCACGAATTCAAAATGACCGGTAGGAGGAGTCATGAAACTGTTGATGCCATACAAGCTTAGGAGTCAGTGTATTAATTTTTGTTAAAGATTGTGAATGTTTTTGTTCTTCCATATCAAGATAATAATTTTTAATGTAAAATTTGTGTTGTAGATGTCATTTCGAGTGACAAATGAGGACATATTTCAATCAGTGTTGTAGTATCAAAAGAATTGATTAAATTAATTCAAATGATAAAGAACAATGACACATTTAAGAAATGTCACTTTCAAAATATATTCTGTATATAGTTTTATACTTTTATTTCCATAGATACAACAAATAATAATTTTGTTTCATAGAAACTATTGCAGAGTTTTTGTAATAAAATCTATATAATTTGTAACTATTATTTTTTTATAATAATGAAAATGTCTGAACGTTTAATTAACAACATAATTACTTTCACTGGATTAGAAAAAAATATCTCGATGAATTTGATATTTTTCTTTTTTGTTTTTTTGCGTGTGTTTGATATTTAGAAGCGGAAATTATTTCTTGGTGATGAAAAATATGATGTATTTAAAAACTATCACGGAAAATTATTCATAAATGTTTTTTAAGTTTACAATCGAGCAGAGAGACTATAATATTTTTGTTACTAAAGTCGTGTATTTAATAATTATGAATTTTTTTATGTATATATATCTAGACAATGATAGAGAATAACGTATAAAATATAAAATTAATTCGATTCTCTAAATATAAATTTAATTGAAAGTCTTTAATTCCACAATTTAATCTTTTGTTGCTCAATATTTTTATATATAAAGGCCAAAAAAGCTGAAAATGTAAGTTCCTCTCCAAATATTATACTTAGCAAAATTCTTTATATAAAGTTAAAAAAATATTAAAAAGAAAAGCAGTTTATATCAAATTTGCATCTTTCTATGTTAATGTTTTTTTCAAATGACGTCAAAACAATTTTTAATAAATAAACTTCAAGTATTAAATGTGTTCTTATAGTACGTAACTATGCCTTTTCCTTTAAAATAAATAAGTAAAAGTATAAAATTGTTCCAAAAGCCAAAGGGACGTAAATGTTCTAGTTCTTATTGCCGCACTACAAAATCGCCCCGAAGTTTTATTTGTGAAATCTAGTGCTCGATTTTCGGAGGAAAAGGGGGAAAACTTAAAATGTCAGAGCCAGGACTATTTTCGCGCCATAAAGTACCTTTATTGCCTTTCTCTTTCTCAAAGAACTTAGGAGAATAAAAAGGAATTAAAATCCCGTATTCTTAGGATGCCTGTGGAATTTTATGGCTAAAACAATTAAAGAAACCATGCCCATATTCGTTCTATGAAATTCAAAGGTTTCACATTCGTTTTTGTATGAAATAGAAGTCTTCGGAGAAAATTTGTTTCGGAAGAGAAAGCCGTAGAGAATTTTGCATGCATGATTTTTTTAAAAATGTTTCTTAAAGATTTTTATAAAGTTTTTTTTATTTGTTTAAAAAAAATTAGTATTGGTAAAATATGTGTAAAAAAATTACTTGATTGTTATAAAGTTAAGAGTCTTTTAACGTTTGAAAGTATCGCTGTGCAATGCCTGCACTTCTAAAAATTAAATTCAAACATTTGGACTAATAAATATTTTGTTTAAAAAACTAAGAGAAACACTCCTTTATAGTTAATCGAACTAAGTTGTAATTTAATTTTTTAGTCGCCAATTCTGGAATTAGATGCCAAATCTTGAAATGGGATCTGGAATTAATCTCCAGATGCGGCATGGAATCTGAAAATGGGTAATCGTTAATCCTGATGAGGACAAAGGAACAAAATTATTAAATTCTTGTACTGTCATCGATCCTGGACAAGTGAGCAAAATTTCGAATTAATCTGACCTTTTAAGGTGGTTAAAATTGAGATCAAAGATTCCGTTACATATAAGTGGAGTTTATAAAAGAGTGTTAAAAAAGGCAGGTTTCGCTGTTCGTTATAATCTCGGCTGAAACCCTCCTAAACACGTCTACGATACGCCCTCTGTGGCAAATATGGCTGGAACAAGGAAAAATTTAAGGTGTTCCGATGCGGCTAGAGTGAATTAACACTCGTGGATGGATGTATCTATCGGTAAGCGTTGGTGGCTTAAGAAAACAACTTATGTCACCCCTTTGCGAGGCCGTGGTAGCGTAGTTGTCATTGTCATGGACTCGTGGGTGGAATGTCATGATTTCGAGCGTTGTGCCACTGAATCCTCTGTGTAAAGGTATCTGATGCACATTAAATCTGTCGGTGCTCAAAGTCCTTCCATTGACGTGGTGTGGAAATTCGGTGAGGGGGTGTCAGCTCAAATGTCGTCCTCGTCACTTGACTATGGTGCAAAACTACGAGGTCCGTCACCAATAGCCCTCGTGTTGCTTTATATTGCGACGTTAATAAATATTCACTCACTTATTCGTCGCCATTTTGCACCATGAACATTTGAACACCTTTGATGTTGGTATATCGACCAGAATCCTTACTGACGACAGAATGGTACAAAGTCATATTCTCAGACGAATCGCACTTCTACTTCTACAACGATAGCTATATAGGAGTGAGGCCAGTGGCGTAACGGAAAATTATATGTCCCTCCCCTTACAAAGTCAAATTTTGGATCCAAAGCCAAATCTTACAAAGGTACAATCGTACTTGGCGTCAGAGAGGCTTTGGGTTCCCTAGAATCCTGTCCCTCCCCGTGTGGTGGTGGTGAGGGGTGTACGTTACGCCACTGAGTGAGGCACCGGCTTGGTAAAATCTAATCCCGCCCCATTTGTGGCCCATCTCGTGATAACACGGCATCATAGTTTAAGGAGCCATCAGTACGATAGCAGGTTACCTCTATTTCATATTCATTGTCCTTTGACGGCTTAATGATGTGTAGATGATGTTCTGCGTCCAGTGGCTCTTCCTTTTTCCTTGGAAAAGGGGCCCCAATGCCTTTTTCCTGCAGAAAAGCACCCTATTACAAACTCCATGTCTGAGCCAACGTGCTCTGTAAGATGGAGAGATGTTTGCCTGACCACCATTTTACCCTGATCTCTCACCAATTGAACACGTTTGGGATGTGACTGGATGCAGACTTGTATGTTGACTTTGAGCCTCATTAGATTTTCGTTGGAATATTGAGAATAATTACATGTTAAAATCATTCTGGGTTCCGAGACCTTGATATTTTGGTGAATAAAATCGCGAACTATGAGGCTGTAGGTTATGATTTCTTATCTTGATTCTACAAGACGGTTGAGCTGAATAAGGGAGTTACTGCACATTTAATTCGAAGTTCTTGTCTGGCGTGTTAGAAGATTGGTGTACCAACTCCAGATCACGAGCGAGATCTCATCTCTACACATGAATTAAAAGATTTTAATCCTATTTCTTTGGTTATTAGTCAAATGGAATGATCTTACTGTTGCTACATGTTAAAATGTAGTTAAGCTACAAAGATCTGACGTGGCGTTGTATAGAAGTACAAAAATACCGGATAATTCGCACTGATAGTGAATCGGACATTTTCCTTCTCCCGTGTGGAAGCTGACATCGTCAACTACATCAAAATATGCCGCTTGAGATTCGCGGGACATGTCTGTCGAATGGATCCCTCATCTATGACATCAAGAATCTTTAATTATAAACCCATCTCGAACAGATCCAGAGGGAGACCCAAGCTGAGATGGACTGATTGTGTGGACGAAGATTTTAAAGTGCTGAAAGTGACCAATTGGAGAACTGTCGCCTCCCGGAGGACAAGATGGAGGGATGTTCTGAGGAAAGCCTTGGCCCACCCCGGGCTGTCGTGCTAAAGAAGAAGAAGAAGAAGTGTGGTCAAATAGCCCAGTAGTCATGGCCACAGACTCGTGGCCGGAGTGTTATGAGTTCTAGCCTAGTACCACTGAAAACCTTCGGTGTAGAGGAGCTGATGGATTTTAAATATATTGAGGCTCAAAGTCCTCCCATCGACGGAGTAAGGCCGTTCGTAGAAGGGGTCCCAATTCATTTGTCGCCCTCGTCACTTGAACATGGTTCAAAATCATGAGGTCCATCGCCAACAGCCCTCGCGTTAGCTTATGGTGCGACGTTAATAAACATTCACCCATCTCTACTACTCTAGCACAACATTATTTCATCAAACCAAAGCTGTTCATTCCTTTTCTTATACATCCAAACACGTTTTTAGCAATGAAATAATGCAAGAACAAATAATTGCAATTAATTCATTAATGGAATACAATTTCAAATATATTTTTAAAACAAAAAGTGAATAAGCTATTTGGTAGCAGAGATATGATTGTGTATATGTATGACAGATTCCTATTTAAATCTAATCAGGAATATCAGACATCTTTCATCCGAATTATTGTCTCAAATAGCACTTTATTAACTATAGATTCCTACATTAGAATTACATCAAATATCATAGCGGTAATCCTGCACTCTACTGTCTCTTCACGAAGATTCCATTTACCATTCATTCCACCTTTTACCGAACGTGATATCGGATCTCTAAATGTCTAATTACTAAGTATTCACCTGACCCTAAGGCGAGTTTTACCCCAGAGCTGAATTTCTCTCACAGTAGAAGCTTTCCCTATTTTATGTGGATGAATGGATCCATTTTGTTGGGTCAAATCTTTTCTGATACTCCTTACAATCCATTATCCGTCATACTATTCCATTAGATAAAGAATCCATTATCCACTTTCTTTGCGCATTACGGTATCAGTACCGGCCGGAACAATTTATTTTCAGAGTACCCGGTCTCAACTTAAGAGCAAAAGGAAGATTGATGCGATTGGTTTGAAATCTGTTTCGTTAATTGGTGGGATGCTTAGGGCCCATTGGTATAATTAGCGTTGGTGGTTCGTGGAAGTAATTGGAATATGCTGTTTCAAAAGGTAACAATAAAATGCATTATATACTTGAGAATCGAATGTCTGAGCGCATTCAAATGAAATAGCGGAATAAATGTATTGAAAATATAAAGCATACATATACATATATAGTACGGACTCTACTTTGAGCGTCTGTAAGAGGATGAAGCAAATTGTTCAACATAAAAAGATGATATGGATGTATTATATTGATTCATGCTAATGCACTTTTCTTCCTTGTATACCAAAGCAGAATATTGCAGAAGCAAAGTAAAAACAAACATTATATAGTACTTAAAAATGTATTTGTTATACTATTTTATGATTTAATCATATCTTTCAAAAATAGGGGGGGGGGCTTGAATCTTGATCTTTTAATGCCTTTCTTCCTGAAACTGTCATTTAATATAAACCTGGTGATTTTATTCGAATGAGTGAGTGTTTATATATTAATGTCGCACAATAAAGCAATACGAGGGCGATTGGCGATGGATCTAGTAATTTTTTGAACCTTGATCAAGAGACAAGGATTACTCCTGAGCTGCCCTCTTCAAACTACTACACCACGTCGCTGGGTGGAGATAGATTTAACTTGCATCAACGCGACGGATCTTCAGTGGCACTGTGGCTTAAACTCATGACACACCGGCCAGAAGTCCGTGACCATGACCATTAGACTACCACGGTCATATGAACTTTCTCAGAAAATATGCATTTTATTGTACTATCAATTAAGTAGCATTCCTAGTCCTTTTGAATTTTTAAACATGAACTTCGATTATCCTGAATTGTTGAATTTTCATTTATTTTGCCGTACATACCGGGTGAGCTAAAAGTTCGCATTCAAATTTTAAAAATTCATAAAAAAAGAAAGAAATGGCGATAAAAGAATGTGGTTTGCAAGAAAGTCAGATTTTTTTAGGAGTAAAAATACTACCGGTAAAGAGCGCTGACGATTCGAAACACAATGTGTGTAGAACAAATTCGAAACAATGTGTGTAGAAAGAAATGGGGCATAGGACATGACCTATAAAACATTCTCCAACGCAACTAAGGTGGCTCACAACTCCCATTACACCTGAATTCAACATATCGGAATGAATTGCAAAACCCTCACGACAGATAGAATCTTTGAGTTCAGCCAGTGTTGACGAGGATAAATGGTACACAAGTGGTTTCAAATAGCTCTACAATCAGCAGTCGACCGGAGTAGGGTTGGCTGAACAGGGTGGCCATACAATCTTGCAACCTCGACCAATCATTATGTCCTTACCAAAGGTAGTTAGTCAGTAGGAATCGTTTTAATTGGATTGGTGTAGTATAGAGGTGTGCCATTCAGGATGAAGCTTAGAACAGATAACATACGTCCTTGATTTCATGCAGGCACGACTGAAAATATTTTTACCGCTAAAAATAATCCGACTTACTTGTGAGCCCTTTCTTGTAAACTACATTTTTTAGCGCGTTTTTCTCGTAGTGGAACAAAAGTGCTATTAGGACGCAAATTTCGTCTTTGTTCCATATTTTGTCGTACCTTTTTCTCAGCCAATAAGCAACCAATTGACCTCGGGTTTTCGGTATTTGGTCGCATTTGTGCCCTAGATGAGCCGAATCATATTTAGATGTTCCCATAGTTTTCCCGAATTTTCCTACAAATTTTCCTGAATTTCGCTAGTTTATAACAAAATTTTCTCAAATTTTACCTAGTAAATTTATTGTTTGCAAAAAGTTTTTTTAAAAAAATCTACCTGAATTTTGGAGGAAATCTTCACAAAAAAAGTTCAGAAAACAAGTATAAAAGGCTCTGATTTTACTAGTAAGAAGTTCATTAGTTGCATTATTGTAAAATATAACATGTGAAAAACGCGCTAAAACTACTTGGCCATGCCAATGATTAGTATCTTGTTTATCATCATTTCATCTTTTTTTTAAATGAAATTTTAAAGTTTAAGCGAACGTTTGACTCACCCTGTAAGTTCCCTTAAGGACCCTCACCCATAAAGGACGTTCTGCAATTACTAACATGCGTAAATCCCGTACTGAAAAAATTTTACTCGGTATGCATGTGTGAATAGTAAACCGAATATAATATTAAACCAGGAACGAGATCTCTTAATAAAAGGATATGATTAGGAAACCTGATTACGGAGACCCTGCAGTCCTAATCATATCTGTGTGATGTATATGTGGAATGTACATATATGAGAGTAGATTAAACTGGCCAACCTACAGGGATTAAATTAATGGCATATTGAAATTGCGTGCCACAATTCAAGTGGCCAACATGCAATTCATATAAGTGGTTAAACGTAGAGAAATTGGGCTTCTATCGCATGTAATGTGAAACATTCTGGGGCATGGAAATTATATCAACTTAGAGGGTGGTCAACATTAAGATGCTGGTCTTCCATTAAATATAATACGAAACTTGACTATAGTAATTATATCAACGTATGGAGGCGGGTCAACATTGACAAGTTGTAAACTTTGATAATTCTATTGTGCAATCATTGTAGCACATATTGGGGAATGTGGTAAATATGTTGATAGAATAACAGCTTATTGTCAAGATCAGATATCGTCATCGCTGTTAGAAGGCTTGTTTTCGTTGAATAATAATAATATTTCTGTGCATTAAATAAGGTTGGTATAAATAGTCCTCGAATGGCGAGATGTGGAAGTTTAATTAGTAGTTAAATAATATCATGATTTTAAGATATAGGGTTTGTCACCCATACTATGTTGATGTGATTTAATGTTAAATAAATAAAATAGCATAGAACGACGTATATTAATGATATTTTTATTAAACATCTGCGTATACTGACAATATATCTTCCTGCGTATATTAACAAAATTATTCTTTGTTACGCACCACCAATTTAACAATATCAGAACAATAGTAAATAGGAAGCTGAATGTTTTGAGATTTGCATTTATTACGGTAGATATGAATTCTTGAAATTTTTTTAAGTGTTATATAATATTCAATGTGTTTTGTGAATGTAATAGTAGGCATAATGTAAAAAAAAAATTTCATAGTTCTCTGAGGTTTTTTTCCAGACTAACTCCGTCATTACGTAATCCCAATCTTAGTATAGTCCGGTATGTAGTTCGTGTGACCTCCATACCTCTTTAAACTCCTATCAGGCGAAGAAAAACGCGCACTCTATATGCATTGGTTCTTCAATAAATAGTATCAAAATGTTCGGTCGTGTACTTATGACTGGCGTGTTGTCAAGTCGCTGATTAGAAACTTAGTGCCCCCTGAAAACACGCCATGTAGAAGGGCACGTTAAATCTGTCTTGTGCCAGTCTCCCCATTGGCGTGATGTGGAAGTTTGGAGAGGGGGAATTGTCAGCTCAGGTTTCGTCCTTGCCATTTGACCTTAGCTTAGAATTACGAGGTCCATTGCCAACAACCTTCTTGTTCTTCACAATGCGACGTAAATTCAAATCAAATCAAGAAATAGTATTTTCCTGAAATTAAAGCTGACTTTCAAAAAAGCCTTTAAATACATATTAGCCTCTATAGAAGTGTCATTTTTGTGAATTGTATCATCAAATCTGATGAGGCATTAGGTCAGGTGTCTATTATCTTTTGGGACTAAGCTCGCCCATCAGGGTTTAGAAATAACCGATTTCTTAGAGAGCAACTATTCCAGTGCATTGAGGAAAGCAGCGGGAGCAACTAACACCAACGCATATTGAAAAACAAATATCTTGCATGCACACACACTCGTTTCTCTTATTTCTCTCACACATATATAATATCAGGAAGAATACTAAATGAATTAAAACCAAACCACGAGTACTGAAACAATATAATTTTAAAAGCTTATATATTATAATTTAAATTTGAAGCTCCCGATTCAATTAAAATTTACACAAGTTAAGCTCAATGTCAAATTCATTTCAATAGAAAATTCTATTGCATCTGTCGCATTTGAAAGAAATTGTATATCTTTTGCACGAAATATCTTTTTCCTAATCTATTCCTATCTTTCATTGCTAAGAACTAAATCACTGAAGCTTTCATCGGAACATTTTTACTACGGCAAAGGATTTCCAACACAAAAGATGAGAACTAGAAATTTTGCACTGTAAACTGAGATTTCTCTTTTCGAATAACAAGAGATTATACAGATATGATCAAGAATATCTTTAAGAAGCAGGATGTAACACCTTTTACAGAAAAAAAATAAATAAGAGATTTTCATCTAATAATATATTAACGGAAAATCTCGTTTTATTGATGTCATTACAGACATGCATGATGGCTTATAGTATAGGAGTATATTTATACGAGTATATCTCAAAAAGCTAAACAAAAGTATTTCATTAAAACTCATATTTGTTTCTTTTCAAGGAATAAAATTTTTCAAATTTTCTAGTATAACATCGCCTATGGCTTTCTCGCTACCATATTATTTATTATAAATGGGGCTGAAAAGCGGGCTGTGTGTTTCCATTCTAGTGCACTATTTTGGGAATTTGTAAATCCGTATAGAGCCACCAAATCTAGCACCAAAACTGCTATCTAGTGTTGCCAAAGTATTTGAGCAATACACCGTAAAATCCGTCGTATAACGTGCACTTTTAACACAAAAATAAGATCGAAATTTACGGGTACGCGTTATCCGCCGGGTATAAAAATTATAGCTTCAAAAAAAAAAAGAGAGAAGATGTGCGTAAAAAAACTTAGACCTCTGCAAAGATCGGAATATTGTTTATTTTAATGTCATACTTTATGAGCATAAAAAGTTGTTTTCCCAGAAATATACTATTTTTTCAAAATTCTGGGATAATACCTTAAAAAAATTACTGTAAAACATAGTAGCAGTGCTAACGTACATTGCAGAAAAAGGGGTGCTCGTTATACGGCGAATATCCCCAAAAATTAAAAAATGTAGCTTGAAAGTATAGGTGCGCATTATACGCCGGATTTTACAGTATTTTAAAAAATCACCAGAAGTCCCTTTTCTAAGATGAAAGTTGCATCTTTCTTTAATTTTATAGTAGTAATAGTTATATATATAGTAGAGTTGCGACGGATCTATACGCGTCCTTCCAATAACCCTCTTGGGAAATCTTTGGGCTATGAATGAAAACAACCCTTTCTGAAGAAGAAACCATGATATGTGCGGATTAGGTCAGTATATATAGTTTAGGTTTGCTTGCTAGATAGATAGATAGTGGAGAATAGATGAAGTTGCCTGGAGATTGAAATACCAGGTAAGAAAGAATATCTACCGATCAGGTATCAATTATATTGATAGCGCGTTTAGAGCTTTAAATTGTTAAAGAGATTTAAGTGGCGATTGGTCACATAGCTACAGTGTAAATCAAATATTAAAGAAAGGGATTGATCCATAAAAGGTGGATCAACTGATTAGAGAGAAGTATTCTCTGAACTCGCGACTCTCGTAGAAAAACCCCTGTTCTTTTCTGGGAAACATCTTATTTAATCTGATTAATTGATTTGTGTTTGAGTTCATTAGAGTGCTGAATAAATAATTAAAAAGTATCATGTCGAGTCGTCCTTCACTTCATCCCACACCTTTAGCCGGGTCCGAGAGTAGGTTGAGAGAATTACAGAGTTAATTGCGTGAAATTGATAAATAAAATCATTTTTCTTGTCGTTGTTTTATGATATTCTGTTGGAATTTGTTAAACGAGTTTTAAATATAATGATTTGATTACAAATCCATATTTATTTTTCTGCTAGATAGTAGTTAGATATTCAAAAATAGTTATTCCCAAGTTAAATCATTCCAAGTACGAATTATACGAATATCTTTATTACGTATTTGATTTCATTCTACAATATTAATGAATTCTATCAATTCATATAGTCAACGTAGATGATGATCCGTGCATGTTAATACCCTACAAATCAACCCTTATGCGTTTTAATACATTTGTAGCACATGGAATTATGTTTATTAACTTGTTTGTGTGGGTGTACATTAGATATTTGAGAACGCGTGATTTAGAAGCATTGCGTATATCGTGAATGGTAAATTAGGTGATTAATCTTCAAATCTGGAATTAAATCCCTTGGCGGACGTTTAGGTACATTCATTATGGGAAATTGGTATTTCAGTGTTGTTCCTTTAGTAGTATAAAGGATTTTGGATTAAATTTAGATTCAATACAATGGCTATTGTCGACTCTCTTTTAACTAATTTTAGTATGGGGGGGATAATAGCCAAAAAGTTTATTGTGTATTTTCAGATAAGTGGAATGGAGCAATAAATAGATGGTTTGCTATGCATCTTTTTTTAAAAAATATTCTCCTTAGAGTTTGATGTGTGTTTTTCTTTCATTAAATTACATGCTTATCTAGTAAATATATAGTCTTCTGACAAAGACACTAGTGTTTATTATTTTAGAACTTTTCTCTTAAATTGATTTTCAAATAGAATTCGTAATTCTTGTCAGTAATGCCCTTTAAAAGTATTATGCCTTTTTGATAAAAGTATTATAAATCCTGTAATCTTTTTTTAAAAAATAAATCACCTCTCAATACGATAATTATTATGTAACATACAAATTATACGTATGCGTGAAATGCATCAGAATAAAGTGGATGTATAGTCAAAAAATTAAAATAAAGCTTAAAATTTTTTAATTAAATTAAAAATAATTTTAATGTATGAGCCTAAATGATTAATATTTTTTGGAAATATCTGTTTTATATAAAACAGCGGTGTTTTTTAAAAATTTGTAACCATTGTGCTCTAATAGTCGTGATCAATACATCCGAAAGCAAATATTCTAATTTCACTGATTGTTTATATAGGGAATATAAAATTCAAAATTTATACTTTGTATTGTTTCTTTTGTAAGCCATTTTTATCGTACTATTAATTACTAGAATTCTATCATAATAAAATGCAATACTTTTTCTTGTTTCAAACTATGGGAAAAGAATGTTTAAAATGTTTATATACTCGTATACACATAAACACTTTATAAGCAGCGTCAGTCTTCAAGAATCAGAGTTTTCTCCACTCTGTCCACATAATTCAGGAGTAAAATGTAAACCCTTTCAAATCAGTTTATTCTGCACATGCTATCTAAAATTCGATATTATTCATAAAGCTCTAATTTTGCTTTGTAGGTATGAAACGAGATATCATCTGAAATAGTTTTACTTTCCGTAAATAGTACTTGTGTCATGAAAAATGCAGGTGTCTTGCTAATTTTAGTCTTACTTTATAAAACCAATACACATATAATTCTTAAAATATAAATTCCATGTAACTTTTGAAAATTTTATTAACGTCAGTTCATGGATGTTATCTTTATCTGTTAGTTATCCATAAAATAAATTAGAATCCGGCATTGTAAATCAGAAAATTATTCGCTGGTATACGATGGTTCTAGTTTCTTAAGAGAAGATCAAATCATGTTTAAATACCTCCACAGCCTCTTTGGTAATGGAGAAACTTCGTACATGTCTATTAAAGTTCCGGACTTGATTAACTACTTACTTCAATCAAGGACGTGTACGCACAGATCACTTGACAACTGAACACATATTCAGCCTGACACAAATGTGTCTGACTGCTGTAAGAGATATCGAACTCATGTTAAGATAAACATCTCTTGTGCTATGTCTGCTTAGTGGCTGGTGGGTTGTGGGTTGTGTGATGGGAAATTCGACCACACGACAGATCAATGACAATTACCTTGTGTTAAATTTAAATGCATGAGAAAAATTTAATACATTATTTGTAATAATTTATTATACATGGGATTTTCTTTTATAAATATATGGTGTAGACTACAGACAAAATATATCTATATCCTGAACGTACATGTTGTATGTACTTATTCAAATCAAATAATTAACACTTTGACATGTGTTTAGTAAGAGAAAAAATGTTATTTTTAACACATTAAATGCAGTTATGTATTATTATAACTATTTAAGATATAAATTATTACCTTTGACTACTTTTATGGGCTCAAGTGTAGTATAGGGGAGGGGGCCTTTGGATTTGGCGATTTTTATATAGATATCATGGTGAGATAACGAATTCATTTTGGCTTCCGGACACCTATCGCTAAGTTAAGTAGCTTGGCGATCAATTTTGGTAGCCAAAAGAAGTTGACATCACCAAGCCCCCCCCCCCATAGTACACTTTAACCACTTTTATGATTATTATCATTCTTAATTTTTAGTATACTAAGTGAGAATCAGACCTATTTTGTGGAATATCTTTTTTAGAATTATTCTATACTAGCTGGTTTGCTCCGCGCGCGTGACTTTATTAACAACAAAATCTCCTTACACGCATGTCAGCTGTAGAGCTATTGATCATAGTCTAGAACTAGTGCCCGTCATTGGCATTGTTTCTGCGGAGTAGTGGGTTCGATTCCTGACGCTATTCAAGACCTGCAGTGTAGAGAACTGATGCACATCAAATCTTTTGAAGCACTAAGTACTCACGTTGGCATGATGCGGATGTTTAGAGGGGTGGGTGGGTGGGGGGAGTACTAGATCTGGTATTGTCTGGCTCAAAACAGTGCTGTACACAAGGTTCCAAACCTCTTCAATAGGCCAACGATTTTTTTTAATTTTTAGCATGAGCATTTTGCTTTGTTTACGATTTTTTTAAAAAAATATATATATAACCTCTCATGAAAGAAATCTGTGTCCGCCACTGTCTCAAAATAACGAGGCTTGTTCCCTTGTGTAACTCGAAATGTGACGCTAACACATAATCTATCAATCAATAAAAGCCTCTAACATTCTTAAAAAAGTGGACCATAAGGTCCATAGAGAGAACAGAGTTTCGTAAGCTTCCATTCATACCAAAGAGTCTATAGCAAAAAAAAAAAGTAGATTAAATAACACCTACGTTTATAAACATGATTCAAAACTTTTTTTTTATCGAGGTTTTCTATTAGTTACCATCTGTAATTAATCGCTAATAGCTACTAATATTCTTAAATCATGTGATGTATGTGGGGATGGTTACTTACACATACAAACTTGCGAATTCCAACTTTAAGATTAAATAAATTAACTGTGAAAATTGCAAAAGTTCTTTGAATTTTGAAATATTTCACGTAGAACTTCTTTTCTTGTGTTAAAAACAGAAAACTCCAACTTAGCGATTTTAATCTATTTTAAGTGGTATTATAATTAACTGAATGATCCAAAGATTCGCAGAGAGAGATTGAAATAAGTTTAATGGGGATTCCTTTTCCCCCATTAAATTGAAAATAAGCCCGTTATATAATCGTGTTGATTGTAGTAAAGTGTTCATTAATTTCGAAAGGTTGGTTGTTTATCTCTCAACGAACGTGCAAGCTATCTTTGATTGTGGTTTATTCGGTCTAGGTAGGAATTACGGTTAATTTGTAGTTAATCAGTACAATGCAATGAGAATTCCCACTTTCCCAAGCTTTTTTTTCCATTGCAGAACATCTGTTAATCTGCAAAAGGTGAAACGAATTTGATTAGCATACATTTTTGTTCGAGGTTAATCAAGTGTAAATTAATCAACCTTGCCTGGAAATTGCCGCCAATATGCTTTGTTAGTAGAAAAACTTTCTGAAACAAAGCTATTTTAACAAACAAGAACTTTGTATTCATGCTTTAATGTCTTGGTAAAGTTCTGGGACAATTCGGTATTGTACGTGAATTATACGGTTCATAACTGGTGAAAGCAGGTTTGTATTGAGAAGCACAGCCTTCCTAATTAACAAGATCCTCTGCAACTGATGTTTTCATTACTTTAAATCTCATCCCTGCAAGATTATATCGTACCTTAGAGATTCGACTTTATCAGCTAGAGTAACAGCTGGTTCATAATGTTACGCGATACAACATTAGAGCAACAAAATAACTTAAGTCCTTTGATCTCCAGGCTACATTACTTAGGAACGGAATTATTTTAAGTTCTGTCGAGAAGCGTAGTTCCTGATGCAATCATCGAGGTTCTGGAATCTGTTTGCCAGAGCCTTAATGGCTTCGATATTCCCCTGTTTTGAAGAATTCTCTGATTTTGAAGGAATATTGGACGGGAAGAGCGGCAGCCGCTACATGACATGATAATTTATGTCTTAAGAATATTTGTTCTATGGAAATCTTCCGCTTGAGGCATAAGGGAAGTTTAATTGTAATGGTTTATTGGAAGGCAGAGTAATCTAAACTTTTCTGATAGAGAATATGGTGTAGTGTATTACAAAGTATGCTGAAATATTAAGAGAGAATACTGTACATTAAAAACTCCTTTAAAAAAAATTCTTACATTTTTATTACGTATGGTTATAATATTTTTACAGTTTGGAGAAATTTACAAAATGAACAACTAATCTATTAAATCTAATTTTATACTTGTCTTGTGAACAACAACAAAGAAATTCATTATATATGATCAAAATTTCTCTACTAGAGCGAGATGAATAAACATAATTAAAACTGAAAAGAATTGAAATTGAAAGACAACCTGACAACAAAATTTAAAAGGAAATATGAAAAATTAAAATAATAGAGATATTTATAAAAATGTATAATAATACAAAAAGACTGGATTTACATATACAAAATGAGTAAAAAAGGAAGAAAAGTATATATATATACATACATTTCAAAAATATACACAAAATAGTTAAAAACCTGAGATAACTATAGTCATGATAGAATAATTATATATATACATATATATATATATATAAATATAGATATTTTACAAAATCATACATCTCTATGCATAATATGTATATATGTAACAAAGTAACTGTTTTTAAATTTCTGAAGCTCTTCATCAATTTTTATGTTTCAAAACAATAGTAACTATAAATAAAAGAGAACAACCTAATTTTTGTAAAGCTATTTTTAATTACTAAACACAATGCTTTATGATGTATCATGTAAGCAGAGAAGGAAATCAATTAACTCAAAATAGTGTTCTATTTTTTTCTTTAATAATTTATTTTATTTTTAGTTTATAACGTGTTTTTAGATAAACCCTGAATTGCACATGTATTACCTTAAAAAGATTTCTTAACTGATCGGAAAATTTTTACTATTACTGTAGCAAAATTAAATCGATTACTTGGTCAAAAGCTTTTTGCTATGAAAAAATCTACAAATTCTTACATTAAAAAGTTACTTATCTTTTTTATTATCCTTATTTTTTTAGTATTCTTCTAGAATCGGGAAGCAAACTCTTTTGTAAGTTTCATCGGTCAGGATAAGCTTATATTTTCATTTCATATTTTAATTAACATTTTACACTGCAAGTATAACAGAAATCTAATCACATTTAACTACGCCTAACATTGTATTGTTAGACAGAAACAATTCCCCCCCCCCCTGCTGAATACAAAAATAAAAATAGATATAAGTAAGAGGAGTGGCTATGTTGGTAAGAGAGCGTTCTCAGATACAACAATTACTTTCGCTTTTCCTGTTTTGATATTGTTGTTGGTACTGATTGTTCATTAAAATGAATATACAAAAACTCATCGTAATATCCTTAGTTGATACTGTTGTCTAGTAATACAATTTAAACTATTGTTTTACTTTTGTTGTAACTATTGTGTTTATTATAACAATGAGTAACAAAATTAATTTTAAAAAAGCCTTTGCATTACAGCTTATAAACAGATGAGAAATGAATAACATTCTAACTTATTACACAAAATTTCATTAATTATATTAAAATCAAGGCTTAAAAAATTTTCTAATTAGCTCTTTTTATGGTAAAACGTTTTCTCCCTCTATATTATTATAAACATCAAAATTATTAATTAGCTAAAATGTGGTCATAATTGACTAAATCATTGATTCTTTAATTACTCTTAGTGCGATCACACAGATTTATTACCGTGTAATTATAATCAATCTATAATTCAGTTTTTTTTTTTTTGCTACTATTTGTAGACTACCTGAGTAAAAATTACCTATCATCGCGTCCGGAGCATTTCACGCAACATATCTAACTTTTTGGAAAGCTTTTGCATGATGTTTTTCTAACTTCCTGTTATAGAAGTGTTTTAAGTTATAATTACAGTTTTATCCAACACATCTGTATTGAAGAAAAGGAGATTCAGTTGTTGCATACACGTATTTATTTCAAATGCCAACATGTTGACATAGCTCAATCCTCGGAATATTTATTTTAGAGAAAAACCTTCATTTTTTTTCCATTTTAGACTTTGATTAAAAGTGAAATCATTTTTCAAAGTAATTATTAACACTATAAACTGAAAATATGTTGCATCAGTTTTATTTGTATACTACAGTTTGTATACTTATCCTATTTTTTAATCTTTTATTACTTGAATATATCACAATAAATTAATTCAGTGACATTAATACTAAATAAGTTATTTTTAAAAATGTAATTTAATTCCTTACATAAAATTAATTAGATATAGGATGAATATAAATTACTGTATAGTCGGTTTATAAAGCGCGGCTATACTTTCAAAATGCATTTTTTAATTTTTAGATATATTCGCCATCTCACGCACACCTTTTTTTAAGAAGAAACTTGAAATATAAGTGTACTGATGTTCTTAACTTTTCATGTCTAGATATATAGTGTGAGTGAGTAGATAATAAAAGTATGCAATGAAATTAAACCAGAAATAATGAAAAAGTCATCTAAAAAAGATAATATGACTAACAATCCAGATGGAATAGAATATGATTATTTACTTATGAATCAGGCTAACAGTGATGATAAAGATGAAACAGAATTCGATAATATGCCTGAAGATACAACGAATTTGACAAACTTTTCTTGCTATCCAATAATAAAAGTTCATAACGAATGTCATTTCTTTTAAATAAACAGTATTTAGATAGATTGATATATAGAAATGTACTTTTTTATACACATCTTTTTTATTTTTTATTTTTAAAGCTATCGTTTTTATATCCGGCGTATAATATGCACCCGTAAACTTCGATCTTATTTTTCTGTTAAAAGGGGCGTTATACACCAGAATGTACGGTTTATTTAAATTTATTAGTTATAGGTAATTACCCTAGTTATGATTTTATTAGCTTAAGTCATGTATTAAAATTCTACATATTTCAAAATTAGTTATCTGTATTAATAAAATTTGAAATCTGCAAAATATCTGCTGACCACAGGATAATAAATGGAATAGAATCATAAACTTTTAAGGCGTCTCAACCAAATATTCCGATTTTCCCATTACCGATCTCGTGTTCTTTAATACGAGACGACCACCTCTGGTATCGTTTCTACAACACTTTATAGTCTCGACTCTCACTTCCGTAGGCACTTAAACCCGAAAGAATAGCCTCTCGGAAGATGGGATGGAACAGGACGTCCTAAGGGAAAAGCACTATTTGACCATCGTTCCCCTTAATTATATTCAAGGAAAGGGGATGGAAACGAGAGGTTATCTTCTGCGAAATCCCTCAAGACGGGACATTTCCGTGATTGTTGGTTTATCTGGGCAGTAAAAGGTGATGCCATTTGCTGTGTCCGGAAGATTTGTTGCTCTTTATCTCTGAGGAGGGTGACGATTTATTTTAAGTAGTGTGCCACCGTTGTAGTTCCTGGAAGTGCGAGTTTAATGTCTGTCAATCAGTTAGAATGAATGAGTGTGACACCATTCTTCTTGACAAAGTAATAAATAATCTACTTTACCCATTAAATTATAATTAAAGTGTAATTGTGTTGGAATGGGTATCGGTATGTTTCTGGGATCTAGATTTTAACAGTTTTCTCTTTCTTGTGTTCTATGGGGAAAAATAAAATTCATGGTGACATATTAAACAAGTATCTTCAGAAACAATCATGAATTTTTATTGGTTTTACAGTTTAAGGTATCATATATTATGTCACTTGGAATATAATATGTGAAATTACTAGTTTATTTTTTTTTCTAAAAGAATCGTTTCAACTTTGTATTACGATATATGAAAAAGTGATTAAGTGTTTTATACTTTTCGTAAAAGAGATTTTGTGATTGAAAGAAATATTTTACTAATTTTAATGAATAATTTTAATCCTTCCTGCTTACACCATTTAATTTGTAATTCATCACGACTGCTGATTGAAGTTTTATTAATAAAAAGCTTGCTTGATAATTGCTTTCTTACTAATATAATTTTGCAATTAGAAACATGAATAAAAATATTTTGATAAGATCATAGATGATAAAAACACATTGACATAATTTTAAGTTCAGCTTTACTCTGAAAATATGTACGGTTCACGATTGTTTTTATGACATCATTTAATGACTTGTTTCTATTTTATTAGTTATATTCCTTTCATGGAGTCATCATATTCTCTAAAATTTAGGTAACAGTTAGGAACTGAAAAGAGGTGAATATTTCTAAGTTTTTAAAAAACTTTCTCGTTAAGTTGAAAGGAGGGATGACAGATTAGACTGCAAAAAAGGTTAAATTGAGACCTCCTTCAAGAGATGCTTACAGTCCTTGATTTTATAGTGATATACCCTATACCCTATATGATGTATAGACTATGTTGTAATTGCAACTTGCATTGTGTATTTATTATTTATGTTTCTTATTCCACCACAAGTATATTTTTCTTTTCAGAATAAAATATGAAAATATGCTTGATTAATAAAAAAATAATTAAAAAATCAAAATTGCTTACTTTTTTTTATTAAAAAAATATGGAACTGAATCCGTGGAGACTTTACAAATATATTTGAACATATATTAACTGCAAGGGAGTTATATTATACAAGTAAAAAGAATACTTATCCTCTGTGTTTGAACATTGCAATAAGCAATAAAAATACAACAAAAAAATGCAGAAAGAAATGAAATATTTCAAACACCGAACATTTACTTGCATAACTGTATTGTTGTTTCCGATATTGGTTAAAGAAATCGCTGGAATTTTTCAATAGTAAATCGAATATATTTCCTACACTAACTATCGAAACTCCATCAAACTCCATTTAATACTTTTCAGCGGTTTACTTTTTCCTGAACAAAGGGAAAAAAATCGTTCGAAGCAGAAGTACTTCGGAATAGTAGTAGTATCCATTGCAATACAAAACACACACACAAATCCGCTTTCGTTCAGCGTTAATGATAGTTTGACTGAAGCGAGTTTTTCTCTTCATTATACAACACAGAAGCGGCTGAATCGATGTTTTGAAATGGAAATTCGTTTCTCTGTTGTTCGAAGTGGAAGAAAATGGCTTCTTTTTAGCTTTTCGGATTAATTAATCATTTTCATTCAAACTAGATATGTCACTGGAATAATTGCTTACGGAGAGAATTAGAAATGTGATCGTTAGTTGACTCGAGGAAAATGACTTTCGAATTTTATATTGTCCTAGTTGGAAAATTTGTTTGCTAACGATACTCTTCTGTATTAATTCGAAACAAAGCGAATGGATTGGTGACATTTTTATAATTAACGTTTGTTAGATGTGTTTTACTTTTTATGATAGGAATGAGTAAATTTTTTCTTTCTCTTTCTTTTTTAAACGCTATTCTCAATCGAAAGGTAATTTTTAATATCAAATAATGTATTTCTATATGTTTTCTTTAAAAACGATTGTAATCCCTCTAAAATGTATTTTAGTGTATTCTAAAATGTATATATTTCCGATTTTAATCACTCTAAAATACCTTTTAGCGTGTTTACAATCAGAACAAAAAATATCCTTTTTAATTGTTAATAGCCGTTGTCTTACGTGTTTGGCAACACTTTTCTTACCACGAATGACTGACATCTCAATTCACGCATGCGCGTGGAACTATATATTTGTTTTGATTTTGTAGTAGTGAATAAAGTGTCTTCGAATTCGCTGTAATAATTTTAGGCTTAGTTCAATGTATTTTAGATTTTTGTTAATTTTATGTTCTGTGTGTTCGTGTAGTTATAGTATTAAGCCGAATTAAAGTATTAAAATGAAAATATAGGTTATTTTACTTATTTTGAGAACAGTTTTTTGAACGAAGAAGTGTTTACATAAAAAGAAACACCAGTGCTTGCGTACCCTATCTCGACGACATTCTGTAAATAAGGAGAAAAGAAAAAAAAAATAAGTACTTTTTTTTTCTTTTATAAGTTATTCTCTTTGATTTAGCAAAAATTTTGATTGATTTTTTTGTGACAATATATAATACCAGGGAGACTTTTACAAATTATTTACAAACAAATTATTTGTGTTTAACGTTCGAAATAATTCAAAACTTCTGTTTTAATTCAATATCTTCTTCATATCTTAACGTGTTAAGAAGAAATACAAGTATGTGTGTGATATTAAGGCGTTTTAATATGATTAAAATTAGATTTCTGTATTTTTTATCAATAATTACGGAACCGTTCCTTTAATTGAGTAGTTATTCCAATATGCAAAAAGCTTCATAATTTCGAATCTAATGTGCTGCGCTGCCTTTCGAGATTCTATTGATCATATAAAATATTTTAAATATTATTTTACACCAATTCCAAGAATATTAATTTAATACCCATACAAATTTAATGTATTAGTTACATTTTTAACACTCTTTTATAAGTTTGACTTGTATGTAACGGAATCTTTGAGCTCCATTTTTACCCACTTTAAAAGATCAGATTTATTCGAAATTTTGCTCACCGATGACAATACAATAATTTAATAATTTTGCTCCATTGTCCAGTATAATGATTTCCCATTTTCCCGCATCTGGCGACCAATTTCAGATCCCATTTCCAGATTTGGTGACAAAAAGAGGAAGTATCAACTTAGTTTGATTTTCTATAAAAGGGTGTTTTTTATTTATGCCAACTAAGATCACATGATCTTAGTTGGCATAAAAAGTTTTTTTTATTAATGCCTGTTTTTAGAGTAATATAATGTTATAATTAATGCCGCTAAAAGATGCCATGTAGAGGCTCAAAATCCGCCCATTCGCAAAGTTTTGAAGTTTGGAGAGAAAGAGGCCTGCAAACTCAGGTGTCGTCCTCATTACTTGACTTCATGGTTCAGAATTACAAGGACCATCGTCACACAATAGCCCTTATGTTGCTTCAAAGTGAGACGTAAATTGAAATCAATTCATATAAAAAATGTAATAATTTATAGTACTTACTTTCATAAATCCGATATTATTTTACTTGTGTGTTCTTGTATTCTAAATTTATTTTTCTTATTTTTTTATGAAGCATTCCAAGATATGTTTATATTTTGATTCTTTGAAATTTCACTAGTATCTTGATTTATTTGTTTAAATCTAATGTCTTATATTATTAATTGCCATCCATTGTTATAGAAAAACAGAATATTTAAAAAAAAAAGTGCAAGAAATCTCCAATTCACTTT
The DNA here is from genome assembly GCA_019973975.1 of Trichonephila clavata. Classification (NCBI taxonomy): domain Eukaryota; kingdom Metazoa; phylum Arthropoda; class Arachnida; order Araneae; family Nephilidae; genus Trichonephila; species Trichonephila clavata. The sequence continues at coordinate 80,182 of BMAO01015923.1, forward strand.
TGGAATCACACGGAATATGTATGACATTTTTTTCTCTTTAGATAAAAAAATATTTTTTTAGATTATCTTGTAAATTTATAACTTATCATAGTTTGTAATTGATTTCTTATAATTTGTTTCGAGATCCAAGAATCCTCCAACATTTTCTAGAGTAATTCATAAAGATTTTTTCATGGATTCATTGATCATTGGATATAAATGTATCATTCAAAAGAATATTTTTCATCATTCAAAAGAATATTTTTCATCATTCAAAAGAATGTAAAAGAAATTTTCGTAAAAAAAAAAGGCATTTAAAATAATCTTTTCGTTTTTTGTTCTTTTTCGTGCAAAGTTTTTTGAAAGCATCTTCATAAGATCGATAACTAATTTAAAATATTTAAAGCCCAAATTTTAAATAGATCTTTTTATATGATGGATTTATGTTCGAAGTTGCAAAAAATATTCTTATTGCAAATCAATATATTCTATTAAAATACATTCTCACCTTTTTGTTGTTGTTTTTTGCAAAAAAGAAAAGGAGGGGAAGTCAAATTAAAATGAAATCCTATACTTAAGGGACTTGAATGACTTCGAGACATGCGCAATTGAGACACGTTTTTGCTACCGATTGCTTGAATTTTGTGTGTATTAAAAAAGAAAAATACCACCTATTCCCTACTTGGTGATAATTAATTTCCACCTTTACATAACCACTGATCTTTTTATTTTCTCCTCCCATTCGACCTCCATAATTTCGAGCTCAAGATAAATGGGAAAATTCGCCAGTTTTGCATATTGAAAATGACATAGTTTTTAGGAAGACCAACATCGGGTGCGAATGCATCTAGAGGCTAATTATATATGCAAGATTTGTGGCTGTGAAAAAATATAATAAAAATACGAGTTTCGAGGAGGTATGAAACCGGTTCTCCGTATAAAAGATGTTGCTGTAAGCCTCGACTGATTTTTTTTTATTTATCATTTTTTTCTTCACTGCACATTCTAATAATTCAATGCTGTCTGCCAAGATTTAGAATGAAATTGCCTGCAACTGCGAGGGCATAAATCGGATTTTTTTCTCGTAACTAATTATTCTAAACCTTTTTTTATCAACTTCTAAAATATATCTTACATATTTATTTATTATGTTTTATTTGTTTAATATCTCGAATTTCCATCTGGACCTTTTATCCTTCTTTGATCGTGTTTCATTAGAAAAGAAAAAGTGATAGGTTTGATTTTGTTTTGGTATTTATTACGTGTTTGACACCCATAATGTTTGAATTTTCATTTACCTTAGTATGGTTTGTCCAGGAATACCTTTAAATGTGTTGCTCTTAATTCAATTGAATTATAATTTAATGCAAAGAAGTTTGAGCACTATTTTTACTTTCTTTTTACTCTAGTTTAGAAGTTTGTTATATTTTAGAATGAATTTTTCTGATAGAGATATGAAATTTCTCTCTCTTTTTCTCATTTTAAAGTAATCGAAGGAAAAGTAAAAATCATTAGAAAACGGGTAATTACCATATTTCTGTGTCTGAAAGCTGTTCCTACACTAATAAATCAATCAGTAACGGTCATTGACTTTTGTAAATCTTGCAATTTACGATTTTAAATAAGTTTTTAATTAGTCGTTACCTCATATCACCACAAAAAACTAACATTTATTTTAACTAATGCCATACTTGATCTATGCAAGCATAAATCAGATTTTGAACTGTTAATGAAAATAATTATTACAAAAAGTTGCTTGTTATCTTATGTAACTTAATCTTATTACTCTAAGTAGTAGATTCATGGAAGAATGTGAATGTTTCTGAATATTGCAGTAAATTCTCTGGTATATGTTTCATCTTTTATTTTTGTATATTTTATTGACTGGGAGCGTACGTGCTCTTAAATTGTTTAATTATTATTAATGAATATGGAAATGCTTGTACCACAATTAATTAAAAAATGTAAATAATTTATTAAAAAAAATTGAAATATATATATATTATACTTAGGCTTACCATACGTCTGGGATTAGCCCAGACAGTCCTAATTTTTAGTACTGTACGGAGTAATATCCGATACTGCAAAAAGGTCCGGGATTTTGAGACTGTTATGATTGGCGAAGAAATTTTTAAATTTTAGACGATATGTTCGACATCACATTTTTAAACATTTTCTCTTACCGTTGTGTGTATTCAATAATGTAATTATGAAACACTGGAAGCTAATTCTATCACAGCAACAGAAGTAACTTAATTTGTCAGTTTCAGGAAAGAAAAAAACTACAAGAGTTTATCCATCCTGTACCAAAGAATTGTTATGCATTCTAAAAGAAAATGATGATATTCAGGAACAAAAATTCTTCTCAAACTTAGATAATTTTTTATTATTCTAGTATCTAATACACACTTGTATGGAGTTGTATGGAGAGTCACAGTTTTGATAAAATTAATACGTTTCAGTGTTTAAATTTATGAACTAAAATAGCTTGATTTGATTTAGCAAAGTGTACAATTTCTTAACAAAATTATAAAAGATTCTATAAATATTAATGAGATCTATTTGAAGAACGTATATTCTTGAAACAAGTAGTTCGAAACCATAGAATTGATTGTGCTTCAGGTACTAAAAAAGTGCCTAATACTATTCAAGAGACTTGGCAAATGTTAAGATACTTCAAAAAACTGATATTTTATGTTGCAATATTTCTAAAATGCTTGAGTTAGCGAAGTCTTTGCCTGGGACGTCTGCTCCAGTTAAAAAAGTTATTTTTCGAACTATGGGGAACATTTGGACTGTAGAAAAGGAGTAGACTTTCATTATCTGATATTAAACATCTGCTAAATGCTAATATTAATTCAGAATTTTCTTGTTGTAAATTTTATGATATAATTAAAAAAACACCATTTCTGATAATTAAATACATAATGAAAAAGAGAACTGAATAATTAAAGAGTTTAATGTTTCAATAAACTGTTCAGACTTTTTAAGTAATTTATCTGCTGGATTGGAGCCTCCAAAATGTGGTAAACCTGTATTTAAATTTGCTATTTAGGATTTACTGCACACAGTTTTACAATTTTTCTCCCTATAATTAGTAAATTTTAAATTAAAATATTCATTTTACTTTTTTACCTTTTTTAAACTTTCCTGACAGCAAGTATATAGATCTGCATTTGTATCAAAGCATGGTATACACGGTTCTTTTTTATGCTGTTAGTAAAGATTTTTCAGTGCTTCCTATATAAATTGTATAAAAATAGTAATACCTTTTAAAACTTATCTTTGTTTCAAACTATCTGAAAAAATCTCAAAACTTCCATTTTCCCTTGACTCCCCCCCCCCCTTCCAAATATTCCAGTCCACCGGCATTTAAGTGACACAATGTATTGTTTCCCCATACGTATACCTTTCCTTCCATGAAAGCATTTTTAGCATCCGAGATTTTTTTTGCAATAAATCCACATCGGTCTTTGTCAAGTTCTTAGAATACAAATTTGGGACAACCGATGGCTTGTTTTGTCAAAACATATTTCTTCTCTCGATATAACAAGCAACCTACGTTCAAAAACTTTGATAATACGCTAGATGCTGAGGAACGGGATATTCAATTGTTGATTTTTATAGTTTTCAAAAAGGTGAAAGAGAAATATCTGATACTCGGAAATATTGTTGGATAGATGGTCTTTGTGTTTCATCACCGCCATATTTTGCTTGAGTTGTTGTTGATTCTTACTGCTTAGAAGGGACAAGTTTTTTCTCCTTAGGGAATTTTCTTTCCAATTCTTTCCCAGAATTTTTTTCTCTTAAGTTGCTTGGTACAAGTTTTTTTCCTTCATTTTTTTTGCCTTTTTCTAACTTTACAATGTAGCATTTCTGTATGAAATGCATGTGATTTTAAAATGGCAATCTTCAATCTAGTAGAGGAAATTTTGAGAAATTTCTTTACATCAATAAAAAAAAAGATCTTTATGAAAGTGAAATGTAGATTGTGTATTCATATATGTATATATCCGTACATACGATAAAACAATTGTAAATGCGCTCAAAGCTAATGGAAATCGAAAATTAGATTGTAGATTGTGAAGTAACACTGATAAAAAGAACGATGTATCCGTTTTTACTTGGTAATCAGATCGAAATAAAATGCCTTTTAGATTTCAGAATTCAATCAGGATAAAA